>RJWJ010008503.1:0-53248 GCA_004363605.1 Indri indri
GAGGACAGCATCCGCTTCTCCTTGGGGCCCTGAGAGGAGAGGAAGGAAGGATTTATGCATGGCTCTTGGCTAAGATCTGGCTGGTAGGAACCTCAACCACTCCTGGGGCTTTGGCCAGGCAAGGGAGCAACCTCGGTCCCTTGGAGAAAACCCACAAGTCCTTCACGTTGGCAGGAGCTCTAGCCATCGTTAGTCTGAGCCCCAAGTTAGGGAGTGAAAAAAAGGAGCATGGAATTTGGGATCAGGCAGCGCTGGCTTGAGTTCCAGCTTTGCTGCTTCAAAAGGCATTGTGACTTTGGATAAATGACTATGCCTCTCTGAGACTCAGTTTCGCCATGTGTCAAGTGGGGAATTACAACACCTACTTCCAGGGGATTGTGAATGTTAATAAAAATAATACTTGACTTTTGTTTTTTGAGATAGACTGTCACTCTGTCACCCTGGCTAGAATGCCATGGCATCATCCTAGCTCACAGCAACTCAAACTCCTGGGCTCAAGCGATCCTCCTGCCTCAGCCTCCTGAGTAGCTGGGACTACAGGCGCACACCATCTCACCCGGCTAATTTTTTCTACGTTTAGTTGCCCGGCTAATATTTTTTCTATTTTTAGTAGAGATGGGGTCTCACTCTTGCTCAGGCTGGTCTCGAACTCCTGAGCTCAAGCAATCCTCCCACTCAGGCCTCTCAGAGTGCTAGGATTACAGGTGTGAGCCACTGCACCTGGCCCTCGATGTTTTTTAATAGAGGACTTCGTATGTACTGGGGATTATGCCCTCACTATCCACAGGGCTGCTCTGGATCCGGAACACTGTGGGATGGGGAGGGCAGGGCAGGTGTGTCTCACCAAGACCCTGTTCTTTGCCAGAACCAATACTGCGGGTGTCCCCTTCAGAGCCTGTCCCCACCACTCTGGCCCTGGGAATGGCCTCTTGCCCAGGGGAGATGATGCTGGATTTTGTTTTATGGTCCAACCTCAACCTATAAATCCCAGGCTGGGGTTTGAACCCAGACCTAGAATTCTGGCTCCTACCATGGCCCCAAGCTGAGGCAGCCATTCACATTCCTTTTTTATCAGCCTGGGCTGAACACTGTCGGGTTGTTACTAGTCTGCTGGGCAGGAGGTAGGGTAGGGGAACCACATCACTCCAGGGTGACAACCAAAGCCAGAGAGATTGGGGCCTTTTCCTATCTGGAACCATGTCCCACTGCCCTCCCTTGGTCTCTGAATTCATGCAGAGCATTTGCCTTCCTTCTTATGGAACAGTGAATAAAATACTTCTTGAGCTAGTAAGTTTAAGAGCTTATTTACAAGGTAGCTTTAAATCTTCAAGTTCAGAGCCAGTTATCTCAACCATTGGCTCTTCATGTCTCCCGTATCCAAGTTTAGGAAAGTCTCTTGGAGCAATCCTCCAGCCAGTGAGTTTGCTGTCTCATGACAATTCACATGGGCGGGTTGGGGCTGCCTAGACTGCTGGGTTGACAAAGACTCTGTAGCCTCAGCAAGAATGCAGGCTGTAATCGACTGTGATGTCTGGCACAGGCACTGGAGGTGGTGGTGGGGGTGTGTGTGTCATGCGTGTTATATGTTTTTGACTGCTGACTGGTTCAAGCCTCACTTATCAGATATGGAAGGGCCTAAGTCCTGTTCCCAGAAACTGACATTCTCCCAGAGTCAAGGCCAAGGCTCTGGAAATAGAGAACAATGGAAGACATAATGGCAGCAGGAGTAGGAAGGGCAGTAAGATGCTCAGGGGAGGGAGAAGTGGCGGGATGGGCCTTGGGAAGGGCCCCGAAGGAAGGGAATGGGTTAAAGAGCAGAAGGGATGTTTCAGCCGGTGGGGCCGGACTAGGCGGGTGGGGAAGACAGGGAAACTGGTGTGCTCTGAGGGCCAGAAAGAAGATGGTGGGGTGGGGGTGTTGCTGAGACGGAGGCGAGGAGTGGTCAGGACTCATGCGCTCAATCAGCATGTGTTGTGCACTGTTTGGCAGGCTCGGTGATGGGCTTGATGGCGTGCTGGGGACTCAGTGATGATCACGATGTGGTTCCTGCCCCCAAGAGCTCAGCCTTGTGAGGGAGATAAGAGCAACAGACGTGCAAATAGCAAGTTTCTAAAGTTAGAGTTAAGGATAATGATGGTGGTTGCTAAGGGTGCCCAGAGGAGGCCCAGAGGAGAGACCCAAGAAAGCCTCCCCCCATGAATGAATGAGGTGACATTTAAGCTGAGACCCAAAGTTGAGAATAGGCTTTAGCCAGGGGAGGGGAGGGTGTCAGGCAGAGGGAACAGCGTGTGCCAAGGCCCAGAGGGGTGGTCACGGCAGGCTGCTGAGCTATGAGGCCCGAAAGCTGAGACACAGGTTCAGTCAGGGGAGTCGTGCCCAGAGGGGCGAACGCACCATGTAGTAATCGTAGAGGAAGCTCAAGGCCGCAACGCTGTCATCGTCCCCATTGACCCTCATCATGGCCTTCGTGGCAGCTGTCAAGGGGTTTTCCAGGTACGTCTTCCATGCCTCATCCTCACTAGTATAGGGGAACTTCTGCAAGTTGACTGGGTCATTCTTTAGCAGCCGCACAGACCTGAAACTGAACATAAGTAAGGAGGGTCAAATTTATGCCATCCCAGAGGAAGGTCCATGAATGGGCGGCCTCAGGCCAATGCCAAGGAATTCAGAGAGTTACTGGCTTTGGAAACTTGAAACTGTTCGGCAGTGTGGGGCAGCGGGATGGACACAAACTCTGGGGCTTGCGGCCACATAGAAGCCGCAGACCTGGGGCCTCAGTTCCCTCATGTACGACATGAGGACGATCAGCCTGACCTTGCAAAGCTACAGAGAGAATTCAATAAAACACTTCCATACTGAACACTTATGCAAGGGGAATTAGTGTAACGGATGGGAAGTGACAACGACAAACTGCAATGTGGCAACAACGAAATTTCTAGATAACCCATCATGAGTTCTTCCCAAGTCCTCAAGACCGTGAAAGACACAGAAGGCTGCAGAGCGCTTCAAGCCAGGGAGAAAGCACGGCCATCGACCGAGAGTGCCAGGGCGAGGAAGCCCTGCGGCAGAACCCCGTCTTGGGAAATGGCATTTCGGGGAACCTTTATTGCAGAGCGCTAGAGCAGCTGCTCAGAGGCCCGCAGCTGGAGTCGACTGCTGCAGGGCACTCGGAGGTAAGCAGGACCCGGGAACTGGTGTGGAGAAGCTTGGACAAATACAAGGCATTGTCGCTCAAGAGACAAGCCATGTGGGCTCAAGGGTAAGCAGCCAGGAAAGGCTTTTTGCAGGAGGCAGACATTCTGGTTGGGAAAACTCAGCACCTGGGATTATTTTACTGAGAAATGGGGGGAAGGAGGACGGATGTTGATATAATACAGAATAATGATGATGGTGGTAAAAATAATATCTGATCTTTATTGAACATTGACCATAGTTTAGGCACTGAGCTAAGCACTTTGCATGAATTATCATCTCACTTAATTCCCACAACTACCCTATAAGGCAGGTACTATTATCATTCTTATTTTGCGGTGGAAGAAACTAAAGCTCAGAAAAGTTAAGGGAGTGGTCCAAGGTCCCAGTAGGTGAGTGGCCCTGAGGATTTGAGCTCCTGCAGGATGATGCTGTGGTACAAAACAGTGTTCTCAAACTCCAGCTGCTCGAGAGTGACGTGCAAGCCTTGCTAGAACACAGGCTGCTTATACAGCAGGGTGACAATAGCAAAGAACAATGCAGTGGCTATTTCAAGATAGCTAGAAGATTCTGAATGTTACTATCACAAAGAAAGGACAAACGTTTAAAGTGATGGCCCTGATTACCAATCATTTAAAGTGATTACCCTGATCTGATCATTCGATGTGTACATGCATTGGAACATCACACCATACCCTATAAATAGGCACAATTATTGTATGCCAATGATAAATTTAAAAATTAATTTTAAAAAACACAATTGCTGGGCCCCACCCCTAGAGTTTCTGATTCACCAGGTGTAGGGTGGCTGAGAATTTGCATTTCTAACAACTTTCCAGGTGACACCGACAGTCCGGGGGCCACATTTTGAGGAGTCACTGGTAAAGCACATGCTCTTAGTCACGAGCAAAGGCATACGACGGGGAGAGTTCTGGGTGTGTTCACTTGAGAGCCAAAGTGTATGAAGGACAGTGGCGGGTAAGAAGATGGGGTTATCCAGGTTAGGAAGAGAGAGCCCCAGAGGTGAAGTGGGCGCTGACCGGTCTCCTGGTGCCCCAGTGCACTGGCATGTACTGTAATGTACACAAATGTTCTCCTTTCCTTAGCACCTTCTCACAAGGACACTACAAGGGAAGGACCATCTGCTTCCCCTGTAAAGGTGAAGAAACCTGAGTCTGGGAGAGAGTGAGAAAATGCCCAAGATCATCCAGCTAGTCCATGATACAACCAGGACTTAAACTGAGCCTCATCTAGCACCAAAGCCAACACTTACACTCAGACACACTGTGTTCCATGTGCCAGAGGGCAATCTTTACCACGGCAGAAAAATGCTTTAGTGGTAAAATGTCAACATGGTGGCAGACTCGTGGGTGGCCAAGGACCTTTAAATCACGCTGCTGGAAGTGCCCACCTGCCACCCAGCTGCTCAGGCCCACAATCTCAGACTCTAGTGGGAATAGAGTCTGAGACCAGGCCACACGTAGGCACACTGAAGTGACAGCTTTCCCAAGGGCTTCATCCAGGGCACTGTCTCCCATCCCACTGGGCCCCAGGGTGTGGGGAGTTGGGCTCTGAGGAGAGGGAGCTGTCACACAGGAAAGAGAAATGACAGAAACCTTCCTACTCTAGGGGCGTGGAGAGTGAGGCACACCCTGAGTTTCTGCTGCTATAAATCAATGGTCCTCAGGATGGAGAGGTGAGAAGAGGCCTCACCTAGTTGCCTCCTAGGCCTGGGGCTAGAGGAATTTACCAAGCAAGCCCAGGGTGGCCACCCTGACCCTCTGCCCAAACCCAGGCCAAAGAGAATTCTCAAAGCAAGGAGGCCTGGGAACAGCAGGGAACTGCCTAGTGGACACCACTCCCTGGTCAACCAGGATTACCAGTGCTTAGCACCATTCCTCACTGTTAAATAAGTCTAATAAAAACACCCACCACGCAGGATTATGAGGATTAAGTGCCTTGGCATAAGAAAACTGCTTAAAACTGTGCCTGGCATACAAGTGCTTAATACATACAAACCATTATTATGCTCCAGGCCAGCATGGAGCTAGACATTGAGGGGTTGCGAAGGGTACAAGACATGCTCACCCTGCAAGGCAGTGGCAGATCTGGGCCTAGAGCCCCAATTTGCTGCCTCTCATGGAATGACCATTAACAGTTTTGATGAGCTATGAGTTATTTGACCTTTTTTAAAAAATATATTTTAGAAGACAACAATAAAGTCACACAGAAACAAAAGAATAGACAATGTTTGCTGTTTAGCAGGGAGGTTTTTCTGGCCTCAATGGTCTCCAATCTACCCTGTTAGGATCCCGAAGTCTAATTCCTTGACAAGCAGCAGCTGCTGCACCTTAAGCGTCTCCCACAGGCAGACACGGTGCCAGCTGTTCCTGTGTCCTCTCATCTACTGTACGCGATAGCCTGAGAGATAGGAGTTATTATCCCCTTTTGCAGAAGGGGAAATTGAGACTCAAACAGACAATATCACTTGCTCAAGGTTTCTCAGCCAATAAGTGACGGAGGCTCAACTTGAACTTGGACCTATTGGACTACACGATGCAGCCCTTAACCCCTGTGCTAGTATCCTTTCTAGATGGATTTCCCATTCTGGAAATTTCCCTCCTCTGATATACATTGAACCAATTCTCTGCTGCAAGGTAGAAAGGAACTTCCCACCCACACACCTATGTGGTCAACTCCCTGTTGGTGTCCTTGTCCAAGATGGAACTCCTGAGCTATCAGAAAGTGAAAAGGGAACGGGGGAGGAGGGGATGTGCAGAGGACTTGGCCCCGGGCAACATTTTTGACATCCGCTCTCTACCTGGGCACAGCACGGCAGAACCTGCAGCACAGGGAGCAGCTCCAGGGCCACAGCCCATGGGTCTGGTAACTATGTGTCCTTGGGTGAGGCTCTTAGCCCTTCTGAGCCCATTTCCTCATCTGTTAAATGGGTCTCCTGTCTGCTGTGTGCCAGTCAGGGACTCTTCTAGGCACTGGGGGATCGGCCAACAAGACAGATAAGGCTCTGCTCCCATGAAACTTACAGTCTAATTGGGGAAGATAGACCATAAACAAGGAGGTAAATGAGTTAATTTTAGTGAGTGATAAGCGCTGTGAAGAAAATTAGAACATAGTAATATAATGGAGAGTCACCAGGGGTGGCTACTTTAGAGTAGGGTTCATCTCATGGGTTGTTAGGAGAATTAAGTGCATTAACATAAGAAATGCGCTTAGCCTAGAGCCTGCCAGAGAATAATCACTCAGTACATAATAGCTATCATCACCATCATCACAGAACCCCCAAATGAGAGCAAAGGGGAGACTCTGTCTGAGGTTCTTAAATTATCATCCCCCCTCCAAGCCTTCTGTGAACCAGGTTCTGTGTCAAAAACAAAAGAGACAGTATAATAACACCCTGCCTTGACTTTCGTTCATTATCTCATGGAGCCTCCCAACATACATGATGTGTTATTAGCCCTACTTTATAGACCGGGAACTAGACAACAGAGATGTTAGGTGACCTGTTCCGGGACTGGCGGAATGAGTTACAAATCCAGGACTCCTGGGATCTGGCCTGTGAACTCTGTGACTAGTCACTTTTCCATCAAACCACTAGTTTCCAAGAAGGGATGTAATAGAGAGGAAAAAAGCAATAAACCCAGGTGGCATCATCCACGTAGCCATCCATCCGGCATTTTAACCAATATTTATCAAGTAACTACTATGTGCCAGAACCTGTCTTAGGAGAATAAGACGAGGTCATCCCCGCTGACATAAAGTTTACATCTTAGTGGCAACAAGACAGACATGACCACAAAAACAAACAGCTAATATGAAGAAAGCTATGAAGAAAAAGAAGCAGGAGGACTTCTAACCTTCCTGAACCCAGGGGAGTGATGGATGTTGGTTGAGAAGAGGGGTGGAGAGGAAGCAGGAGAATGGAGATGGGTGGGAGGACCTTGGACCTTCCAGATGAAAGGCGAAGCACGATCGAAGGCATCAGCTTGGGACAGCTCCCAGAGCTTGTCTGCCTACTGTGTGCCAGGTGTGAGCCAGGTGCTTTGCATATGTTGCCTTGTTTTAAGGAAGGCCAGCCCACTAAGGAGGAAACTCACGTCTGAGATTAGATAATCTCTCACATTTGCATGCACATTTGCATGTTGTATTTTTCAATGTGCTTCTCATACACCTGTCATCACCTCTGATCCTGCAACGCCCCTGTTAGGTAGGGAGGGAAGGTATGACTGTCCCCATTTGACAGCAGGAAAAACTGAGCCATGGCATCAGGCCTAGAACTGAGGTCTCTGGCTCCCAGCATCAAGAACCTTCACAAAACTGTCTCCTCCCAGCCTCCCAGTCTGGCTTCTCCTCCATTTGGGAAAGAGTTGGTAAAAAGATCAAGAGAGAGGCGCTCAGGGGTCGACCTGATAGGCCTTACTTCCTGTGGCCTCTTGTCCCCAGCCTGTGGGGATGTGCAAACTGCCCAGGCAGCGGCTCTAGGGTGGGTGAGGCCTTTCCCCAGCAGATCACTCTGGGCCCACAGCACAGAAGGGGTGTGGTACCGGCTGCTTCATGCCCAGTCAGCTGACTGGGCCTCCTGACTTCAACATGCATCATTCTGGGCACCAGTATGGAGAAAGCCTAGCGGGGTTTCATCCCACCGAGTCCCTTTTGACTTGAAATGCCCACTGCTTTCTGGCTGAGCTAACTTAAAACTCTCAATGAGACTAACTAAATGCTATTTATCTTCTGTTAGAATCCCAGCAATTTAGGATACAAAGAGATTTTGGAAAGCTAGTCCCAGGGAGGACTTGGCTAAAGACACACAGCATACAGCAGAATTGGGATTCAAGCCTCCTAGCTTCGTGTCCAGTGCTTAATTCAAACACTGCCCTATGTCATAAGCATCTCAGTAATTCAGAGATGCAAAGAAAGGACTGTTACTCAATTGTGCAGAAGGTGGCAGAAAATCTACCACCAAAAGGGGGTAGCCTCAAGACTCATCAAAGGAGGTATCTGACATAGGACAGAGCCAGCAATCTAGGTCCCACTTCCCTTCAGCCTGAAGAGGAAGAGTTCTAGGGGCCACCTGAGCTGGGTGTTGACACCCAGAAACACCCAGTCAACGACTTGCCAAACCCTGCTGTGAGCCACCCAGCCTCATTAGCAGTGATCAATCAGACTCACTAGTCACCCACAGGGAGGCCCTGCCACAACTGCTCACTTAGAGTCATCCTTCAGTCAGCCCCATGCAAGGTGTTCCCGGGGCAGGACAGGGGTGCCCCAGGGTTCTTGTGCCGGCCAGTGGCCCATCTGGTTTCTGGATGCACAGGTTGTGAAATGTGCCTTGTCACATGGGCTGGGGGCTCATTTTGGGGCCTCAATGGGGAAAAGGCAGAGTGTAGAGTATGGCTGTGTAGCAACTCCAGTTTGAATGAGACAGTATGAGCTCAGGGTTATGAGGGTGGGCCCCAAAGCTAAGCAGACCTGGGTTCCAGTTCCAGCTCTGCTACTTACTAGCTGTGTGACTTTAGGCAAGCAACATGACATCTCTGTGCCTCAGTTCTTACCTATAAAATGCGTAACTATGAGAGGAATAACCCCTCAGAATTACTATGATAGCTGCTGCTCGTTGAGACATTACCAAGTGCCAGGTGCTGGATGAACAATTTCTAGTTACTGTCTTAGCTGATCTTGACAACTTTGGGAAGTATTGCTGTTGGAAGACGCAGTGAGATAATGTAGGTAAAGTGGTCAGCATAGTGCCAGCACATAATGATGTGAACTATTATTATTATCACTAATACTTTGTGGGGTAGTCCCCAACAAATTGCACGACAATTCACAGCCTCACTTTCTTCCACCTATAAAATGGAACATCTCTTTCTAGCCAGCAGAATCAGACCTGATGCTTGGAAATTTCCAGATAAGAGGAACAAGCGCACCAGATTTCTCCTTTGGATCTAGATGGGTAAGTTGAGGGTGGCCAGGCTCCAGCAAACACTTTTAGTTGCTTGTAAATTAATTATGTGCCCTTTTCTAATTACACCAAAAACTATCTTTCTCCCCTCTGAAAAATTCTTCCCTGTATGGGAGTTTCTCTTTCATGCCATATTGTCCTTTCGGTTTCTTGTCCAATTTTCCTTTTTTCCCCCTCTATTGTTCAACTGAGGTATGAAAGAAGTTGAAATCCACCTCTAAACCCAGGGTGCCACATCCCTTCATTCATTCACTCACTGATTCATTCAACAAACACTCACTGGGGATTACTTTGTAACAGGCCATGTGCTGGGCACTGGGGACACAAAGGTGGCTACCATGTTTGCTGTCCCTGCCCTCAAACGTTCCCAATTTTTGCTAACCTCCTGGAAAGGCCTAGTGAAAAAACACCAAATATCAGTGAGATAATTTCCCTTTAAGATTTTTCACTAGGTCAGTTGTCCTGACCTTTCTAGGAGGCAAAAGGAATAGAGAGGCAGCCAGCCTGGATTATTTGCTGCATTTTACAAACGGGAAAGCTGAGTTTCAGAGAAAGGAGGGAAGGCAAGAGAAGGAAAAGAAACTAAATTATTTAATACAGTCAGGCCTTGTGCCTTTCCATTCTCAAACATGCCCTGTGAGGTGGGTGTTTTTATCACCATTGCATACATGCAGAAACTGACACTTAGGTTAAAGAGCTCATCCAAATCACCCAATCCATAGGTGGCAGAGTTGGGCTTTAAACACAGGTATGACCCTGGAGCTAAGCTCTCAGCCTGCTGACTCAGCTACTACACTACAGGACGGTAGTGGATTTGGGAAACCTCCTACCTCTCAATCCTCTGGTCTTCTAGGCCAGCGGTCCCCAACCTTTTTGGCACCAGGTACCAGTTTCATAGAAGACAATTTTTCCACAGACGGAGAGGGATAGAGGCGGGGAGCTCTGCAGCCTGGATCCTAATACCGGTCCGCTGACCCGGGGCTGGGAACCACAGTTTTGGCCAATGATTTTTAAATCTGAACACATATCAGAATTTCCTGGAGGGCCTGTTAAAACAAATAATGCTGAGCCCCACCCCCAGAGTTTCTGATTCAATAGGTCTAGGGTGAGGCTGAGAATTTGCATCTCTAACAAGTTCCCAGGTGATGATGACGATGATGATGCTGGTCCAGGGACCACATTTTGAGAACACTGTTATAGGTGAACCAATAATTTTCTTTAATAAAAATGACTCCCTCTGACCCCACTTCCTATTCCAAAAGTCACATGAGTTTGTAAAATACAACAAGTATATAAACTGTGGAACCTACAGAAAAATAGGAAGCAAAAAATAGACTTCATCTACATTCCTCCACTCAAAGATAAGCCCTTTGAACAGCTTCGTCTTTTTTCAAAGTCTAACTACATAGGAAGAAGGGTGGTGGCATATCGTTGTGGTGCATTGTTCTGGCCCCTCGGTTGAGACCCAGTTGAGATTCCAGCTCTTCCGTGAGATCTTTGGCAAGCCTGAGCCAAGCCTCGGTCTCTTCTGCAAAGCTGCATTTACACTCTCATTCCTCACCGGGTTGCTGGGAGGGTTAAAGGAGATCAGGTATTTATCAAGCACTCCATACAATGTCTCACGTGGAGTCAGTGCCCAATAAATGTTGGCTGTCATTGTTCTTTTAACCCAAGAAAGCTCAAGTCCTGCTGCCCTTCCTCCCTCCTGTTCCTCAGTGGGGGAGCTCTGAGGACCCGCTGGGCTCTCTGGCCACACACTGCGGAGACCCAGCGGCAGCCCTGGCTGGGCCCGGGGCGCCCGTCCCCTCCCCGCAGCCCGCAGAGCCGCAGGAGGCCCGCGCCGCGCCGTTAGGGCTGTCTTTCGGCCTCTCGGCCCAGTCCGCCGGTTTTACAGCTGGAGCTCAATAAGGGCTTTTAACTTTTCATTCACCAGCAGCGTAACTCCGACTTTTAATAACACACCTTGTGCACGACAAAAATTTGCTCCTGGCAATCATGGTTTCGACCACAAAACCACAGCGGGGAGGCGTTCCTGGTTAACTCTTTCAGCGCTCCAGGCAGTCTGGAGCCGGCGCTCCTGGAGATCAGATAGGCCGTCGGCCGGGCCGCGGTCAAAGACTGCGGCGGCTTTTTGTCCCCCCCTCCCAGCCGGGTCGCGTCTCTCCAAGGCTTGGGTGGGAGGTTGGGGGGAGGCTAGGCAGTAAAGAAGATTCCAGATGGCACCAGTGGGGCCCACACTGCGGACGGAGCGAGGTTGTGGGGTCGGATCCTGAGGCGCCGACTCTGTCCCGTAAGACCTACTATGTGTCAGGTCCCTTAATTGGGCGAAACCCCCCTTTCCTCAGCTGTAAATGACGCCCGACCAGAGGGGAGGATCGCGACAGTGCCTGTCACACAGTAGGCCCTCTGGGCCCTGCGAACTGGCTCCGGAAGGGTCCCCTGGGCGCAGGCGCCAGCTGTCCTCCCGTGAGCCGAGGGCAGGCGGCAGCAACTTCCGGCGCCCGCGGCCGCCGCCCCAGCAGCCTTTGCGACCCGCTCTAGCCCGGGGCGGCGCGAGGCTGCGGGCTCGAGGCACCCGGAGCGGCTTGCGGACGCGCCCGGCGCTGGGCCCGACCACATGAAAGGCCCGGGCGCTCGTCACCCGCCAGCCACCTCGAGCTGGTTTCTGACTACACCTTCTGGTCCCCTGCTTCTCCAGAACCAGCCTTCGAAGTGCCGCCGTCCGCCCGAGGCCTAGTCAGCTGGTGGAGTTTATGGCGCGCCTACTGCGGGCCGCGTGGTCCACATACGGGAGCTCGATGTTTTTCCGGACAGGTAGGTGTTTATAGTCCTCACATACAGATGAGGAAACTGAGGGTCAGGGACTCCTCTTAACACAGCACTTTTTAGGGAACAGCTCAAAACTTGCAAGCCAAGCACTTGGCGCCCCCCCCACCCTTTATCAGTAGGGGCAGCTGAGCCCCGGGCTCTGCCATTGTAATTCCCTAATGGTAGCTTCTGAGTCTGCCTGCCTGTCTGCAATTACTCAGCAGGCACAGGCTTCTCCCACCCCACCCCAAACAGAGAAGCCTCAACTCAACTGACTTCAAATCCAACTCATTAGGGAGGAGAAAAGCAGGAAACCTTTCTGTTCTAGTAACGCAGCTTCAGGACACATAACCCCTAAGGAGCAGCAATCAATAGATTCTGTCTGCAGCCTCTGCAGTTTTAACCAGCAGATCTTTTAAGTGGGATGGAGACACATCAAGATTTTTTATGTATTCAAAGTATGGAAAGATAGAAAGCAAGAGTTTTGCAAATACTCATCGATTGGTTATTTCTATAAGAAGTAACAATTATGTGATTAGCTTGCTCCCTACCGGGCTTAAAAAGAATCACTATTCCAAAATTGTTGAATCCCCTAACAACTCCTTGAGGTGGGTGCCACTATAGGCTGCAATTTACAGGTGAAGAAACTGAGGCTCAGATGAAGTGACTTGTCCAACATCACACAGCTAATAAGTGACAGCTGGACAACTCGAACCCAGGTGTCAGTGCCAATGCTCCTACTCTTATTCTAGTTTTGGTCCAATTGTCAACACGTTGTCAACCCAGAGAATTCATTCAAAAGAAATGTAATGCCTTTTAACCTCAGTGACTGTACTTTGAACATAATCGGCCAACCCAGAAGAACCCAAGAGCTAGCTAATAATATAAAATCCTGTCTCCAAGCAGGACCCACCAATTGCTCTGCCCACAGGTCTTCAAGTTCTTAAAACAATCTGTTGAGTAGCTAGAAAAAAAGATTGTTCAACCTTTTCCTCTGCCCACTCGCCTCTGAGGGTGGCAGGAAAAGGAGAGTCTGTATTTAAGAGATCTAGCTTCTCCTGCCAGCTCCCTGAACCCAGGCTAAAGCAGCCCAGATCCTAACTTCATCCCACCTTCTCTGAGGTCCGGACCCCAAGCAAGGGGTCCGTGGTGAAGGTCAGCATCAGTCAGTCAGGATCCTAAATCTCAGATGTGGGCAGGAAGGCACATGCATCCTGCCAGGCAACAGAGGTGACCTCACTGAAAACCACTTCTCAGCCTCCCCAGTCTTAGAACTGCCTCTGAATAAATCAACCACATTTTATTGAATGCATCTTTAGACCTTGGCTCTGTGCTAAGCATTTTACAGCCTTTATCATAATTAACTCTTTCAAGAATTCCTGCAAAGCATTCTTGTACCCATTTTCCAGATGAGGAAAATGAAGCTCAGGTAAGTTAAATGTCTTGTCTGAGATCTCACAGCTTGTGAGGGACAGAGCCTGGATTTGAACCTAGGTCAAGCCCACTACAGAGCGTGCACATGTTTAACCACCGCACTGTAACCTTCCCACTTGGGATGATTCCAACCCAACAAACAAGTCCCTTTAGAGAAATCCAACTGCCTAAGACAGCTCTTAGAACCACCTCAAAGAAGTGCCTTTTGGCAGGAAGGGAGAAAGCTTTGATGGGATTGGGGTTTTCTCTGACTTCCAAGGCCCCTTCAGAGTATCAAAAAGTGGTGCCAAAACCTCACAGTTTCAGTCCTGTGTTTCTGTACCTGGCTCGAAACTGCTCAGCAGAGAGAAAGAAAAACTACTTTCCCAGGGAAACACTCAGCTCTGGAGCTCGAGACCAGGGCTTGCCTCAGCACGCCAAAGCAAGATCGTCAGCCCATTCATTTACCCTTACAAATTGCTCTGGGAATCCTGGCGCCGGCCTCCCTGCTCTTCTCCCTCTTGGAAACCCTATCCAGCCTCCATGCTCAGCGCCAGGCATCCACCGATGTTTACTCACTCAAGTTCATTCGACATCTTCCTGCTCACAGGCTCCGATGATCGGCACTGAGGCTCTGCTGACCGCTTGTCTCTAATTCTTGCCTGACACAGACATTCCCTGCCCAGGGAAGTGTTTGATTTATGTTGAGGTTTGGGTGTCGAGATTTTGCTGACAGGTTGGTTCCCAGCAGCGCTGGTGCTGATTGGCTGCAAGTACAGGTGCCGGCAACTGCAGGTTTACCTCAACAGGTGCAGCTGTTAACTCTTGGCCCGCCGAGTAGGGCGGGGCTATGGGGGACTGGCTGGGTGGAGCTGGCCAATTCCGTCCTTGGTGAGGGGGTGGGGGGTGGAGATGAGGGAGGAGGGAAGGAGAAAAAAATGTTGGTTGGAAAGAAGCAAGATAACTAGAGGAAAAATACAGGGACAAACAGATACTTGGCTTAAAGGAAGTCTTGATTCCTGTTTCTAGGAAACATCCCCCCACCAAAATTCCTTTTCCTCCTCCTTCTCTACCATTGGGGAATTCTCAAAGGAGAGAGCAAATCTTCCCCAGGTGAGTCTCTTTCGAAGTTTTGTTGTTTTTTTTTCAGAGTTTTCCCCTTAAGATAAAATCTTATTTATGAATAATCTTTTATTCAAGTGATTTCTTTTGATTCTTACAGTAACTCACAGTGGTAGATTTATTATCACTTCCTCCTTCCTCCCCAACACACACACTTTACAGATGAGAGAGGAAATGGAGGCCACAGAGGTAAAGTGACTTGCCCAAGGGCACAAGCTAGTGAGTGTCAGAGCCCAGATCAGATCTTCAGTCATCTCATCTCCAAGTCTGGCTGCCCCTTGGGCTGAAGTCAGTGGCCTCAATTCAACAGAAATTCAGCGAGCACCTTTTGTGTGCCAGGCCCTACTCTGGGTTCTGAAGAAGCAAGGCAAAAAAATAGAGTTGCTACTCTAGAGGAGTTTGCAGTCTGGGGGTGTGTGGGTGCTGGTGGCAGGCAAGTGGAGGAGTAAGGTGGGAGCAGCCTTTTATTTGGTGTGATACGGATCTGAATGGGGCGTGGGCACACCACATACCTCTGGCCAGCAGGGAAGGGATGGAAAAGTTGAAGCCGGCCACCTCTGAAGCCTCAGCCAGCTGGTCATTTCACAAGCTCTAAGTGCTTCGTTCTGTATTGGGAACTCGGGAGAAACCAGATGCCTGTTAGGCAAAGTAATTGTAGAATAATTGCTATGAGCTGTCTTCTATAAAGGACAAGGTTGGCAAACCCCAGAATATCCACGAACACAAACGGGAGAATGTTAGAGCTTTTTTAAGAGCTTCCGCCAGGATTAGTTTGAAATTAAATCTAAGCCAAAGATCTTGGTATCTTTTTTTTCCCCCCTTCTCTCCCCGCCCCCCCCCCCCCGCTTCCCCTTTTGGCAAATTACCTCTTTGCTCTGTCTTCCTGGGAACCTCAGCTTGGCCCATTCCTTTCTCTCTAGGGGAAAGGCAAGTGAGTTTTCAGCTACTCCTGCCAACTTGATGGAGATTTTTCAGGGTAAAGTCAGAATTCCAAGGAGCCCTCTTGGGGTGGAGGCAGGCCTGTGGAGAAGTGGGTACTGGGGTTGAGAACTGTCAGAGGTTGGTTTCTCACTGGAGGCTCTGTTGGGGGCATCCCAGGGGACCCTGACAAATAATAGTTACAACATTGCTAATAAAGCCACTCTTCAGAGCAGCCCTCTCCACTCACCCTTGTTAAAGTGGACATTCAATCACTTGGTGTCACACCAGTTTTTTTTGTTTTTGTTCTCTGCAAAGCTCTTATGACTTTTTGATATTTTTCTAATTATTGCTTGTCTATCTCTCCTTCCTTTGGAACGTGAATTCCATAAGAACGAAGACCTTGTCTGTCTTGTTCACTGTTGAACCTCCAGTGTCTAGCACCTAGTAGGTGCTCGATGTACTGCATGTCTCAGACATTGTCCCAGGCCTTTACGCGCGTTACCGCATTTAAACCTTACCACAACTCTAGGGGATAGGCACTGTCATTATCCCTATTTTATGGATGAGGAAACTGAGGTATGAAACGATCACGTAAACTACTCGCGATGCAGAGCTAGGCAGTGGTAGGGCTAGAGCTGAGGTTTTAATCAGCAGAGCTCTGGTTATTGGTGACGGGAGGGCTGTCTGGTGCCAGCTGTAACTGCAGGGCTTGCTGCAGTCCAATGGATGGCATACTTCTCTGTGTGTACCTGTCTGCCCACCTTGTGGAAGGCTGTGGAGTTTCTGTCAGCTGTGTTGCAACGCACAGGCGAAGGGCTGTGGGGTGACTCATGCTGGCTGGGCT
This sequence comes from Indri indri, assembly GCA_004363605.1. NCBI lineage: Eukaryota > Metazoa > Chordata > Mammalia > Primates > Indriidae > Indri > Indri indri. Next base: position 16,281 of record RJWJ010008503.1, read on the forward strand.
CGGGGAGGCTGGGATTCCAGGTGGCGTGTCCGTGCTCGCTGGGCTTTTTTAAATGGGTCTTCTCCCTCTGCCTCTGGGTCCTGCCTCTTTCATCACCCGCTCGCATCTTCAGAGATCAGCAGAGACCCAAACAAATCATGGGGCAGAGGGTTTCTATGTCTCCACATGTGGGAACACTCCAGAAGGTGCCCCCCAGATAGGACGGACAGACTAGTGGTCTGGGGTAGGTAGGCAGGGATGGCACGAGCCAGTTTGCAAGGTCACCAGACCCCTCCAACAGGAGTTATACCTCTCAGTCAGGAGGCATGGCCTGTTCTGTCCGAATCAGAGATGCCAGGGTTTTAAAGAGACACTAGCCCAGCTTTGCTGCCGCCCCTTTTCTATTCCTGTGTAGCATGGGCATGGCCCAGGGCCAGGCGAGGCTGGCATCTCTTTCTCCTCCTTGGATTGGCCCAGTGTTTGGTTTCTCTGCAAGGAGATTAAAAACAGACTAGCCAATCACATGTAACATAATAAGTATATTCACAAGAATGCCAGTAAATAATGATGGCTGCTATTTATTTAGTGTTTGTATTTTGCAAGCACTGTGCTAAAAGTTACCCATGTTATGTGATAGTATTGCTCTGAGACTGATAGACCTTTCAAATCCCAGCCCCACCGGGGGTGGTAGCTCACGCCTATAATCCTAGCACTCTGGGAGGCCGAGGTGGGAGGATCGTTTGAGGTCAGGAGTTCAAGACCAGCCTGAGCAAGAGCGAGACCCCCGTCTCTACTAAAAATAGAAAAGTTAGCCGGGTGTGGTGGTGCACACCTGTAGTCCCAGCTACTCAGGAGGCTGACGCAGGAGGATCACTTGAGCCCAGAAGTTTGAGGTTGCTGTAAGTTAGGCTGATGCCACAGCACTCTAGCCCAGGTGACAGAGTGAGGCTCCATCTCAAAACAATAAATTCCAGCCCAACCACTTACTAGCTACATGATAGCAAATGGGTTAAGCTCTTTGAGACTCAGTTTCCTCACCTGTAAAATGGATATAAAAATAGTATTTTCCCCTCATAGGGTTATTGTGAAGATTAAATGAGATAATGTATGAGGTGTCTTCTGCTGTACCTGGCACCTAGCACTCAATTATTGTTAGAAAAACCTTTTATTCCCCCTCATTTAATTCTCATTTAAACCTAATGAAGGGGTTCACCTTATTCTACAAATGAAGAAACAGACTCAGAGATTAAATGATATGTTGAAAGTCAAGAGCTAATAAATTAAAGAATTGAGATTGGAACCCACTTCTTTCTGACTGCATTGTTGTAGAACTGGACTAAGTTAGGGAGTGACCTGGGTTCAAGTTCTGTCTGACCTCTGGCCATTCACTGTGTGACTGAGTAAGTCTTCTTTCAGAGCCTCAGTTTCTCACTAAGACCAGATTAGTGAATCACTCTAAGGGTGGAGTTCCTTATCAAAATCACCTAGATTTTCTTGTCTAAATTACTTACATTCTTCCTCCAGACATTATGATCTGCCGCCATGGAGGATTGCACAGTCCTTCAGCCCTCCCCTTCCTTTCCAAGGTCATGACTGCCTGTGAGCAACTGTTCCAGAAGAGCGTGCCACTTCCCCACAGCATGTTGGGGAGGAGTAGAGGTGAGGACCGCTGAGCTGAGTGAACACTAAGAGCCGTGCATATGTCCTCGCGGATTGTGTATTTCATGACTGTGGTGCCGTTTACAGGACAGGACTTGCATTATTGAACATGAAGGCCCTGCTGAAACAGCCCTTCCTTTTCTAACATTGTAAGACTTGATTATCCAAAACTCTTCATGAAAATCTGGTGACCTAAATAAAAATATTGAAAAGACATATGCCCAAATGTCAAGAGTGCTTTTCTGTAAGCACTGAAACAACAGGATTTTAATTGTTCCTATCCTCTCCCTTAATGTGCTACATTGAACTTTCATTGCTTTTGTAATTAGAAATTCTATACAAAGCCCCAGTTTAAATAAGTTCCCTTTGACTGAATGGTCATTGTGTCCCCATCCTTCCTGGAGCAGAGGTGGGGAGGAGGAGAGTGAAGATGCAGAGCCCTTGCTCAGACCTTCCCCAGCAAGTGCAGGAGCGGAAGGGGGCCTGTCCGACCGGCAGCTCTCAGCAGTGAGCTCAGGTGTCAGATCTGATTCTGACTTAGCAATTAAAGTTACTATCATTTATTGAGCACTTAACTCTGCGATACTTGTTTTAAGTGCTCTGTTCCATTTCTGCTTGTAGAGTGGGGTCACATGATCCACCCCAGATGGGCCTGACTCCTGGAGTGTTGGTCGAGTTGCTAAAAGATGTATGCTCTGGGGTCAACTGCCTGAGACCTCGGACAAGCAACTTCACTTCTTTTTTACTTCTATTTCCTCCTTGGTGAAGTGATTATTGTGAGGTTTAAACAAGATAACGGTGTTCTTCTTGTGTGCCAGGCACTGTTCTAGTGCTTTACATATATATCATGTAATTCAAGAGTCCTGTGAAGTAGGTGCCATAATTATCCCATTTTATAGAGGAGGAAACAGGCTCAGAGAGGTGATACATCATCCAGGGTCACTTGGCTATTCACTTAGTGACAGAAGTAGAATCAGACTAAGGTCTACCTGACTCCAAAGCCAAGGGAACAGTCCTTCTAGCTTCCTGAGTTCCTTTCTGGAACAAGGCCTAGGATGGATGTATAGAAAGAAGGGAGATGGGAGGGAGGGAAGGAAGGAAGGAAGAAAAGTAGATGAGTTGGTTGATAGTATGTATAAGGTAGATAGGCTCTGTAAGCTTCTGGAGGGCAGAAACTGTACAAAGAAAAATAAATCTCACATAGCACCTATTCTGGGTCTCAACATAATAGTCTTCAATAAATATTTCTTGAATAAATGAAAACTGGGTGAGTGAAAATAATTCACTGATACTGACATTTGGGTATCAGCTGCTGCCTTCTACCTCCACCCCCAAGGGAAGATCTCCAAAGTGTGAATCCCTATTTCCCCTCTTACTAGCATAAACCAGTGACTTCACTTCTGCAGGTAGTTTCCCCATGATGCCTCAGTCGAGTTGACCTGCAGATTAAATGAGATCTTGATGTAAAGCCAATGGCAAATAAAAGGTAGCTGGTGTTATAGGGGAGCACCCAGTTAGAAAAAAGTCCTCTCGGCCACCTCCCATTTCCAGCTTTTATACAGAGCTGAGTTCACGGCATTCAGCACTCAACCTCCCTTAAAAACAGTCCCTTCTATGTGCAGAGCTGTTCTCAAAGTATTTCCCTATGCTTTATTTCCTCTGCTCCGTATAGTCCCAGGAGGATGGGGCAAGAATGTATTATTGGCTCCATTTGGTAGATAAACTGAGGTTCAGAGAAAGTACTCCTAGTTAAGCAAAGTATCTTGGATTGACCCTCTACTTTTGGACAAAGCATCATCCTAGATGCCGTTACGGATCCTAAGGCGTCCCAGAAGTACTGTCCTAGGCACACACCTAAAGCTCTGTAAATGCTGCATCATAATGTTCTTAAGCACAGGGATCGACCACGCATCCTACGTAGAGAATGTGGCCCTCTGAAGGCATGGATGGATCTGGAATTTGTGCTCGGCAGAGGGTCAGGACACGGAGTGGGCAGCCTCCAGGCCCTTTTACACTCTGTGCTTTAGATTTTTATCACAGTTCTGCCAATAACACCACCTACATTCCTTCCTAGAGGTTCCCTGGATATGAGGAAACATGGAGTCTAAAGTCACTCTGAAAGTGCCCCTTAAAAATAGTCTTTGAATACCCTGAAAACAAACAAGCAGTTATGATTATTTTTTTCACTTACTAAGTTGACAAAGACAAAAGAAAATGCTAATCCCAGTATTGGCAAGGGTGAAGGAAAACAGGCGCCCTCCTTGCTGGAAGGAGAGTGAGCCAGTCCAAACTTTGGCTTTCGATTTTAGCTCATCCTTTGATCTAGCAATTTCACTCATAGGAATTTTGTCTAAGCAAATAATCTCTGTGTGCAAAGAGTTACCTAAGAGGATATGCATCAGAGTGTTGTTTATAATCCTGAAAAATTAGAATGAATATAAATACCCTTCAGCAGAGATTCAGTGGAGCAAATTAAGATACCTAAATGCAGTTGCATGCCAGGCTACGATTTAAAAGTTTGCTGCAGAAGCCTCCTTAGTGCCTTGGAAGTCATTTACTATGCTTGCAGTACAACTGTTAGCATTTATGTGTCCTTATCATGTGCCAGGTACTGGGCTCGGTGTTTAGTCTCATGTAATCCTTACAACAACCTTGTGAGGTGAGTACTGTTATCCTTATTTTACAGATGAGGAAAGTAAAGCCCAGGAGAGAAACAACTCACCCCAGGTTATTTCCATGGAGTCTCTGAGCTGAGTCTCGAACCGGAATCTGATTCCCTGCTTTTAAGTCTTTCCCTTACTCTACCTTTAGTAAGTTAGTCCATTTCTATTTTTAAAACCCATTTATGTGAATAGAGAAAGAATAGAAAATAATTAATACCAGGGAGTATCATGGATAATGGAATCAGGAGTGATTTATATTTTATTTTTGCTTATCTGTTGACATTAATTCTGCTGTTAATAGAAAAAAGAACTTTACAGTTATTAAAAAGTAACAAATCAGAGAAGGCTTATGCCTGAGCTGGGAGGGAAGAAGCAGCCAGAGTGCTGTCTAGAGGTTCCTGCTGTCGCCAGGAACCAGCCAGAACAGGAGGCAGCCAGAGAGAGGGGTGATGTAGCCTCAGTCTTGGAAGGATGGGGCCTGCCTGCTGGAAAGAACAGAACCTGGCTGCCTTGGCCGCAGGCAAGACCCAAAGGCCCACTCTTTGCAGGCACCTGTGCCTCGGGCCCCAGCAGCTCAGTGCTATCGCTGGGTCCATCACCAGCCTGCCTCTTAAAAAGGCCATTAAACAAGACACTGCCCAAATAAAAGAGCATCGTGGAGAAAAACCTATTAATTCCCACTACCACCATGGCAAACAAAACTGAAAACGTGTTTCTTCCTCTCTGCAGGGGTCAGACTGGGGGTTTGGAGGGCTGAGATTAGGATTTCCTTGAAGAGGTACAGAGGAAAAATGGCCAAGGTCTAGCTTGGACAGAAGGATCCTGGTGTCCCAGTGCTGAACAGAAGGAGTAGGCGGCCAGGGTGGGGGTGGGGTGGGGCCTCCTCTGGCTCACAGAGGTTCAGATAGGCATGATTAACCCATAGGGTCCTAAGCATTCCTGTTTCTTACGAGTTTTCCTTCAAAGGCTGCTATTCGTGTTTATTTAGATCTGATCTTACTGCAGAGGGTGGAGAGAGGGAGGGTTTTGCAGGAGCCCTTCTGGGTCCTCTACCCTCCTAGGAAGGCAGAGGCCATGTGGTCAGAGGTTAAGTGCTGAGCCTTGGGCCTTGAACATTCAGGTGAGGGGGTTTCTGAATCCACGGCTGACCTGCCAGGAAAGGTTTTAAGGCCCTAAGTTTGGGGCCAGATGGTCCAGCAGTGGAGAATGGGAAGGAGAAGGACATAGAAACTGGCCTGGAGGGGCCTAAGAACCATATCTTGCAGCAAGATCAGGCCCCTCTGGCGCTTCCCTCAGGAAGGCAATCACTCAGAAGTTACCATCAGTCTCACCACCCCTCACTCGCCCCTGCTCACCCTTTCAGCCTGTGCTCTGGACAGGCTGCCCACACTGCCTAGGCACATGCCATGCCGTGGTCAGCTTTCCTTCCCAGGCTAGGTTCATCTCTTTGGTTCTAGCCACCCCTACATTCCATTCTCCAATTGCCCTGGAATTCTCCTCTGCAAGAGTTAGCTATCTGTATTCGTGCATATTCATTTCCATTCATTCAGTGAATACAGAGTTATTTAATCATTATAAATTATAATAGTATCCTTCATTTTTTGAACACTTAACTATATGCCAGGATCTGTGGACTCTACCTGTCCTGTTTCACTCAGTCCTTACAATTGCCCACATCCATTTTACAGATGTGGAAACTGAGGCTTAGAGAGTCTATGGAGCTTGCTTGGGTCATGCAGCTCTAGAGTAAACAAGTTGCTATTTGAACCCAGGCTGTTTGGCTCCAGTGCTGACCTGCTGCTTTGTTCCCTCAGTGAGAAGTCATTTAGGTACCTGAGTAAGGACTTGCTCAGGGCAAGCATCTGTACCACAGGCTGGGGAGAGAAATGAATACGGCACATTCCTGCTCACAAGGAAGCCTGAAGGGGGAACATTTATTGAAGGGCAAAACTCCTATACTCTGGAAAATTTTTCCTCTACTTAAAACTGAATTTCTGCAAAAGTGGTTTTGTTATCAAATTTCACAGAATCTCTTGTATTGGAGGAGTCCATTAGACTTTTCTAATTTTACGCTTTAGGTTTGCAGTCCCCAGCTCCCGGGCCGTGGACTGGTACCAGTCTGTGGCCTCTTAGGAACCGGGCCGCATAGCAGGGGGTGAGCTGTGGCGAGCCAGTGAAGCTTCCTCTGTATTTACAACTGCTCTGCCTCCTGTCAGATCGCGGCATTATACATTCTCATAGGAGCATGAACCTTACTGTAAACTGCGCATGTGAGGGATCTAGGTTGCACGCTCCTAATGAGAACCTAATACCTGGTGATCTGAGGTGGAGCTGGGGCAGTGATGCTAGCGCTGGGGAGCGGCTGCAAATATGGATTATCATTAGCAGAGAGGTTTGCACAATAAATGTAATGTGCTTGAATCATCCAAAACCATTCCTCCTCCCACCCCCCGCAGTCCATGGAAAAATGGTCTTCCATGAAACCGGTCTCTGGTGCCAAAAGGGTTGGGGACTGCTGCTTTAGGTGATGCAGAAATCTCTATCGCAGCACACCTGCCCCAACACACACACACACACACACACACACACACACAGTAGAGCACATCTAGTTGAGAGCTTGGATTTTGGAGCCAGACTTCTTGAGTTCAAATCCTAGCTCTACCATTTACTAGTGGGATATTGGGCAAGTCCTTTGACCTCTCTGAGTCTCAGTTTCTTCATCTGTAAAGCAGGTATAACTCTTACCTTGTAAGGTTGTTGCGAATGAGGTAACATGCGAAACATTTAGCACTACTCTGGTTCATGATAAGACGTGATAAATGTCAGCCATTGTTTTTATCATTAGGGATGGGCCTATCTGGCCACCCAGTGAAACAGTGAGTGCTTTGTCTTGTCCCTTCCTGTGCCCCTGCCACCCAGGGCACTCAGCCCAGGGCAGATATGCCTGGCGATGGAAGTTAGTCACCAAGTTCCCCTGCCCCAGAGAATATGAGTGTGACTGTTGCTCCCTGCCCAGGCTCCTTAGAATTCTGATTCATGCCTTTACAGTTCGCTCGCTCTTGAGTTGCTTCCTTCAGCCTCAACCGTCTCCCCTTTCACAATGAGCTCAGTCATTCGCACCCTCCTAGGTCATGTGCAGACATCCCCAGTATTACCCACTGATGGGCCCTGGAGAAACCATGAAAATGAGTCTTGATGGGCAGGTGACAGTGACTCGGCTCTCTAGCCTGTGGCTTTTGCTGTTTGGCCATATTACAAAACTACCAGTGGCCTCTGAATTGACTGATGACCCAATATAGGGTCACAGTATTTCATCTGTCTGCTTTTGGACTAAAGTGACAACTTGGACACAGCCCCATCTGGACGGAACCAGTTCGGGAGCCTTTTGCTTCACTTTCTTCAACTCTTCAGTCTTTGGGGGTTCCCTGAAGCCTGTGAAGAGGTTTGGGGGGTGTTGAAAGTTAAGGCTTTCAAAGAAAAGATTTACACCTTAGATTAATGTTAATGATTACAGCTCCAGGTTTTGAGACAGACCCAGGTTTGAAACCTGGCTCAGCTTGTTAGCTGTTAATCCTAAGCTTCATAACCTGTTTCTCTGAGTCCACAAATGGGATAATAATAGTGTTTAGTTCATAGGATGTTTGTAAAGATTAAATGCCTGTGAGCACTTAACATAGTGCCTGGCACAAAGTAAGTGCTCCCTACCTGTTACCAGTACTCTTATGATGCAGTGGGAGAGACAGCTTTGGACCAAGAGGCAAGAGATCGGGGTTAGAGTTCCAGCTCTGCTGCTTATCAGCTGTGTTGACCTTAGGCGAGTCGTCTCTCTTCTCTGAGCCACAGTTTCTTCAACTGTGAAATGAATGGTTTGAGTTTGGAGATCACTCAGGTTCTTTCCAGCTGTCCGAAATCTGTGACTTTGAAGGCACCAAAAAAAAAAAAGAAAACAAAGGAAAAAAGAATTAGTAGCAGATGCCTTTATCAGTCAAGATCACATTTTGTAAACCCCAGGGCCTTGACACCACCTTCAGAAGCCACCCCATCCAGCAGCTTCTAGGCAGAACCTTCTCAACCAGCTGAACTGTTTTGCAAGACCCCAAAACGCTTTCTGGAACCACAGGGAGGCTTCAGGGAAGGTGTGAGGCTAAAAAGCAAAGCCTGCCTCACAAAGAGAGCAGGCCTAAGAAAACCAGCAAGCCCCAAACATCAGACTGGGGGATTCTGCCCTTTGGTGCCTTCAGCAAAAGTCACCCTCCACATCACCAGAATGGATTAGTTTATGGCAAGGGAGGGATGTTTCCACTGGAGCCTAAGGATGTTCTGATCTGTCGTAAAACAGGCCCCACCTGGGAAATAGAACATTTTGGGGGCCTAGTGACCTCTGACACCCACCCCCTTCCTGGCCCACCAAGCAGTGTAAGTCACACCCAGCAGGAGACAAATGCTGGGAATGGAGGAGGCATTCAGCATCCCCCTTACTCACAGGAGTCTCTGCTGAGTTATTCTTCAGCCCTCTTTGAACCCTGAGGGGCATGACATGGGTGGGATTTACAGAAAATAAAAAACAACTGGTTTCAGCTGGTTCTACCAGTTTTTACCCCCTACAGTAAAAAGTCACTTAACCATTTTAATGTAACAAATTTCCCTTTACAGAGACAATGGGCTTTAGAGGAATTTAGTGGTGCTCACTAACAAACATAGGTACCTTTTACTAAGTTCTTAGTGTCCAACACCGTGCCAAACATTGTATACCCATTATTTTTAAATTACTGGCTTTACAATAGGGAGAAAAGTATGGTGATTTTCATTTGTCAAGTGGGGAAAACGGAGGCTGAGAGAAGTGAAATGACTGGCTCAAGGTAAGAGGTGGAGCTGGGATTTGAACCCAGGTCCCGTGTTACTCTGGAACCTCAGCTACAGCCATGACTCCGTGTACAAACCTGACTGAAGCCTTGCTGGCGAAGCTCTGCCTACCTTCCGTGGATATCTCAGACTCTATTTCCTGGAAGACCTCCTGATCACCTTCTAATTCTTTGATGGCTGAGGGAAATGAAGGGGGTTGAGGGAACGTGACTTGTCTGAGCCATACAGTGGGGGGGACAGCTCAGCGCTCCTCACTCTTCTGTCTTTGGGAAAGAAGCCAGTTCTAGGGGTAGAGGCTGTGACTGACGACCCTGCTTCTCCATCACTGTCGCATCCAATGGCCGATAATCGGGGACTTCTTTCTCCTTTTTCACCTGCCCAGCACATGCAGAATCCAGCTGCAGCCAATTTGAAGATAAAGTTTCCATGGGAATTCTGCAGGACAGATGTCCTTTCCAGGTCCCAGTCCAGCCCTGAACTAGTTCCGTTTCTTTGCTGGGAAATTTCTTACCTCTTCTTCTGTGCAGCTGCCGGTCTCAGCTCAAGCCCGCTTCCTTCACCCTTCCCTGTGCCTTCCTGAGGAAGGGGCTCCCTCTTCACAGCTCCAGGCTCTTCCCTGCTCTGGCCCAATCTTCCTGGGCTTTTTGCTTCATAACTGTCTTGGACCTGAACCACTTCTGAATCTCTCAAGTCATGTGAGGGAATCCCACCAAGGCATTTTGAGGAACACAGGAATTCCCTGGATGCTCCAGGCATAAAATGTTCTGGGGTCAAAATGTTTGTGAAAGCTTCACACCTCTTCTTCAAAATCAGCCAGGCATAGTCATGAAGTCAAGTCTCTGAAAAGTCCTGCAGTCAGGAAACCTATTTTGTTTGTTTTTTAACCCAGAATTTCCCAAACTAAGATGACCCTGATTTCATCTCCTCCATCTCTGCCAAATCTTTGACAGCCTGTAGAACCAGTGATCCACTATGGAACACACTTTGGGAAATGCTGTCCCCAGCCCTCCCACGAAGGCATGGAGTTGACCTTGTTTTCATAGATTTAAGCCCTTTGTGTTTCTTAGGACTATTTACTTACTAATCTCATACACAAAATGATCTATTGCGTCTTTAGGAAAGACAGACCCAGTGGGGATGAAGATTTTCTTAACAAGATTTGATAAGGATATTACTGGAAAAAATCAAGGATTTTCTCCAGAATTTGGGGTGGGGAGAGAATTTGAAACAACCAGCAGAAAGGGTTTACCAAACTTACATTTGTTTCCTAGTCAATCGACCAAGGTCAGGGATGGAATGTAATGGACATTAACCAAAGTCGAGAGCCCAGTATCAGCTAAAGACTTTTTGGGTGAATGAATGAACAGGCTTGTTGACTGGTCACAAAGTTAGCAGACATCGTGAATGAGTGAATGGGTGAATTAACAAATGAACAATCAAATAACTGGTCTCGTGGCCTCCAGACTCTTCCTGAAATTCATTTTATGCTGTGTGCTGTGACTACATATATATCTTCTCGAAACCCAGATCCCATCAGCCCATTCTTCTGTTCAGTGGCTCCACACCGCTTTCAGGATAAAGTCCACGTGCGTTGGCCTGGCATTTAAAACCCCGCAACACAAGGCTCCAACCCAGCTTTCTATCCTTCTTTCTCAGTCTTGCCCATTGCACACACCAGTCCCAAAACACACTTTATACTTACCTTTCTCCCGTTCTTCCTGCCTTTTCCAAGCCGTCTCCTTTGCCTCACGTTTCCTCCTCTGCCTCCACTGTTGCTTATTCAGTCCTAGCGGTGCTTCCAGGCTTAGCTCAGAAGCTACCACACATAATTAAATGAAAAAACCAGACATGAAAAGAGGACATTCTGAATGATTCCTTTTATATGAAGGTCAAGAATAGGCAAAACTAATCTATTGTGGCAAAAATAGAAATGGGGTTGCCTTGGGGAGTGGGGATTATTTAGAAGGGGCTTTTTGGGGAATGAAAATGTTCTAGGTCTTGATTCTGGTGGTGGTTTCATGGGTGAATATATTTGCCAAAATCCGTTGACTTGTACAGTTAAGATCTGTGCATCTCTCTGTGTGATAAATTTAATCTAAAAATAAAAATCTTACCACCCAGATCTCCCTGGCAAGAATTCACTCCTTTGCCCGTTATTCTCTCAAAGCGTTTTGTCTGTACTGGCACTTCACTTAACACAGACTGCCTTCTGTGAGAATAATTCACATACATGTCTGATTCCCCCCTACATGTGAGTTTGCCCCTGGGGCCTTCACAGATCAAGCACTCAACAAATGTATGAGACTGACTTGAGGCCAAATTGATAAACATAAAGAACAAACAACTATCATGTATTAAGCACCTACTATGTGCCAGGCTGTTTGCTAAGTTCTTTATACATATATTTACTTTTTTATATAAATGTACATATTATATATGCCCATTAGGTCTGAAATCGGGCAAATATGCATAATGAATATGAACGGCTTAGCTATATTGTAATTATGCAGGCTTTAGGGTTACTGTGTGATTAAGTACATGTATGTATGTGTTATCAATCTCCATTTTACATTGAGGACACTGAGGCCCACCGTCACTAAAACATGTAGTGCTGGAAATAGGATGCAAACCTAGGACAGGCAGATGTCAGAGTCATCAAACTTGACTACCTTCAAAGTGACACCACATAAATCCAGAAAAAGCACTGTGAGATTTTTCTGGCCAAGAGACTTGAAAACAGCAGTTTCCCTGAAATTGAAATGTCTGTAAAGTGTGTATGTGCGTGCGCACCGAGGAGTGTAGAAGCCGTCTGGGGCTCCCCGTGGCTCCAGGAAGGGGGTGTTCAGCAAGAGGGGGACTTGGGTTTATAACGCAAACCACAGTTTACCAGCTGCATGACCTTGGGCCACTTACTTAACCTCACTCAGCCTGGGCGTTCTCCCGCCTGCCAAATTGGTATAATAACAATACCTGCCTCGTGGGGATTTAAGGGAAGAGCCAATGAGATGATGCATATAAAGCCCTCAGCATGTGCACGTTCTCAATAAATATTTATTGTTTATTATCATTTTGCTATTTTTACTGTGATTACAACTACCTGTCCTCCTCCTCCTCCCGACCCCTCCCCACCGCAGTTCTCTGGCCAGCTACCAAACCCTCCCTTTCCTCAGATGGTAGAAACCCAGGATACAGTTCTCTGTGAGCAGTTGTGATGCAGTTTCATCGTGAACAGTTATCACAGAGGCCAGTCAGCTCTATGAGTAGAAAAGAGTTAGCTCCCTGGTGGGTGGTGCTAGGGATCCCTAGCTGATTTGCGGGGGGAAATCTTTGTTTTTAAAGAATCTTTGCCACTTTGGGCTTCTCTTTGCCTAAGTCATTCCAAAATGAGGTGTTGGGAAGCCTTCCAACATGGTAGGCTACTGAGATCTGGGTGCCCTCTTAGCATTGCTGGTGAAGGCCCAGCCTTGGAGTTCAGGGGCTGACGGGAAGATGGAACCACCAGTTGGAACCTTGCCCTTTGGGACTCAGCCTGAGATGGGCTGGCTGGGGATGAGTTTCCCTCAAATAGTTCTGAAGACCAGATGTTGGGGTTTCCTGCCCTTAGTCTGAAACAACCCCATGGCAGGTGGAGGACCTGCCAGAGAAAAATGCTCTTATAGTTTAAGCTTTTAGTTTTTGTGATTTGTATAGTTCAACAAGCCAGTGTTATTTGAAATAATGTAACTTTTTTTCCATCTAATTACAAAAGCAACTCATTTCCTCACTGAGAGGAAAAAAACAATGAAAATGTAGATTAATGAAAAAAATACCCATAATATTTCATCCCAAGAAAACCGCCAGTATTTTCCCCTACCTTTTTCTGCCTATAGGAAAGCAATTGCACCAAGGCTATCAGAGCTGGCTTCTAATCCTAGGTATGTACATACAGACTAGTCTCTTAAACTCTCTGAGCCTCAATTTTCTAATTGTAAGATGAGAACAAAAAGAGCACCTATGAGGCCGGGTGTTGTGGTCCATGCCTGTAGTCCCAGCTACTTGGGAGGCTGAGGCAGGAGGATCATTTGAGCCCAGGAGTCCAAGACACTACAGTGCACTATAATCGTGCCTCTGAACAGCCACTGCACTCCAGCCTGGGTGACATAGCGAGATGCCCATCTCTAAAAAAAAGTTTTTTTAAAGAGCACCTATGATAATTTAAAAGTTTATTGAACAGATTTTTTAAAAAGTGAGCATCTATGTTACAGGATTGAAATAATGCCTAAAAATGCCTAAAAAAAATTAGCTCTTACTATGGCAAATATATATTCTTACAAAAAAATGCTGTCACATCACTCGATGGCATTTTTTGTATCTTGCCTTTTCTCCCCAGTAGGCAAAAATATGAGCCTCTTCCCAGCCTTAAATACGATACAACCACCTTTGTATGGAAGACCTGCGTCTCATTGACCAGTCGCCAATTGATGTACATGGGTATACCCAGTATTTCATTATTATAAACAATGCTGCATGAACATAATCATGGCTAAATCTTTGTGCCCAGTTGTAATTATTTCCTTGGGGCCAATTTGAAGAAGTAGAATTACAGGGTTTTAAGGGTAGGCACAGTTTTATGACTTTTGATAACTGTTACTAAACTGCCCTCTGGAAAGGTTCTACTAAGTTTCTTTCCTACTGGCAGGGGATGAGTGACTATTTCCCTGTACCATCACCAACACTGGATTTTATCATTTTTGCCCACCTTTAAGCAATTATTCTTGTGCAAGGAAATTTCTTCTATCTGCCTGATTGAACTGAGAACTCCCAGAGGGTGGGGCAGGAGGTAGTTCCTTCGTCTCTGCGTGTCTCCTGTGCCTAGTACATGCTGTGCCCACAGTAGACACTCAAATATTTGAACTGAGTCTTAGAAGCAGCCAAGAGTGACTTTTTAAGTGCCCTGGACAGCCAATTCTTATTGAATGCAAAATCTAACAACTAAGAATTGTACCTGGATGAAATTCAGAGACTGCACCAAGAAAGGCAAAGGCATTTCCAGAAACACTGCTCTGCTATTCAGATATTAATCAGCCAAGTGATAAGCTCTGAGATCAGCCTGGGTTGGGGCTGCTTATCTGCCAAGAGATTTGCATGTGTAACCTGAGATCATTCCAGTTTCATATACTCGGGAGCTCTGAACCAGGACACCTGGGTTTTGTGCTGTCATCATTTTGGCGGTGGTCCAGGGCTTGTCACTTCATCCTTTGGGTTTGGTTTCCCCATCTATTTATGGGGAACATCATAGTATTTCTACCAGAGGTACTTTATGAATAACAATCGGCCTCTCTCTCCCTTCCAACATCTACTGAGGACTCATCGTACCTCCTACCTGTGCTGCAAGCAGGTTAGCATGGTGGGTGAGGAAACTGACTGGAGCTAGACTACCCGGCTTCAAAATCTTCACTCTGTCACATCCTCACTGCATGAACTGGGCAGTGGGATTACTGATACCTACCTCAGGGTCTGCTGGGAGGATTAAATACGCTCATCTGTGCAAAGCACTTAGGACAGTGTGTGGTACATAGTAAGCACCGAGTGTGTCGGCAATAGTTACCTTATTTAAACCTTGCAGTGACCCTGTGAGGTAACTGTTATTTCCTCCACTTTAAGGATAAGGAAACAAAGTGTGGAGAAGTTACACAGCTGGTAAGTATAAAAAACCAGGCTTTGGTCCCACATCTGTCTCACTCAGGACTGTTTTCAGAACTCTAAAATGTTAAAGCTGGAAAAACCTTATAGATTATCCCATGAGGAAATCAAGACCCAGAGAGCAGAAGAAACTTGGCAAAGGACACACAGCAAGTTAGTGACAGAGCCGGAGCTAGGTTCCAGCCTCCCGACAGCAGCTGAAGACCAGCCCCTGGTGCCCAGAGATAATGAAGCCTCTCACATCACTGCCCTTGCTCCTCGGCTAAGGAAGGAGCCCAGCTGCATGTAGGTACTTGAGCAAAAAGAGCCTTGGGCACCCCTGTGGCCCGACATAGGCCAGGTGCCAGGAGAAGGCATTATTGTCATTGGCCCGCTCCAATTATTCCTTTTGTCCAATAATTCCAGCCCTGGGTCCCCTCCCAGAGGGAAATCATCTGCCAACTCCTGCCTGGACTTGTAGTTTCTGCAGCTCCCCTAAGTGCCAAGGCAGAGTGACTCCAAAACTGGCCGCTCCTCCCGGGCCCTGCCCTGCCCCTCATTTCAGGTCCACCATTGGGCGGGGTGAGCTGCACAAGGAGATCCTGGGAGGAGGGTCCCTGCCCTCCCTCCTTGGCAGCCACGCCCCCTCTGCCTTGTTTCTAGGCTGTTTTTAAAAAATGGTATGTTTTATTTAACCTGATATATAAAAAATATTATATCGATGTGTAATGAATATAAATAAATTATTAATGAGATATTTTATATTTCTTTCTGTATAAGTATTTGAAATTTGCTGTGTATTTTACACTTATAACACATCTCATTTGAATGCTACATTTTCAGGGGCTAGTAACCAAAAAATGGAAACAGC
Organism: Indri indri; assembly: GCA_004363605.1. Lineage (NCBI taxonomy): Eukaryota > Metazoa > Chordata > Mammalia > Primates > Indriidae > Indri > Indri indri. Next base: position 31,977 of record RJWJ010008503.1, read on the forward strand.
CAAATATCCATCGGCTGACGAATGGGTAAACGAAACGTGGTATATTCGTACAATGGAATATTATTCAGTTATAAAAGGAGTAAAGTACAACACGGATGAACCTTGAAAACATGTACTAAGTGAAAGAAGCCAGACACAAAAGAACACATAGTGAATGACTCCATTGATATGAAATGTCCAGAATAGGCAAATTCATAGTGACAGAAAGTAGATTAGTGGTTGCCAGGGGATGGAGGAATTTGAGTGACTATTAATAGGTATGGGGTTTCTTTTGGAGGTAATAAAATGTTCTGCAATTAGATAGTAGTGATGGTTGCATAACCTTGTGAATACACTAAAACCTGAGTTGTAACACTTTAAAATGGTATGTTTTATAGTATGTGAATTATATCTCAAGAAAAAATTAATAAAAATAAAATGTCCTACCAAAACAATATAGTTGTGTGTAATAGGAAAGTATTTTACACAATTCAGTTTCTAAATTTAAATGTAAATTAAGAGTATAAAATTTAAAATTCAGTTCCTCAGTTGCACTAGCCATGTTTCAAGTCTTAATAGCCCCATGTGACCAGTGGCTGCTGTATTGGGCATCAAAGCTGTGAGGTCTCGCTGCCCCTGGTAACCAAATGAGGTCTGAGGGGCCATCCTAGGCCACTACTTGGGTGAATCCCAAAAGAACCAGAGGCAGGTTGGTACCAGGGCACTAGAGAGAACAGAAGAAGCTTTGTTATACAGTCCCTTTTTCCACCATGGTGCAGAGTCATGTCAATTACATCATTTTTTTCCAGCAACAACTCTATCTTACAGGTGAGGAAATCCATACAATGTCAAAACGAGAAGGAATCTTTGAGACAACCAATTTTTTAAAAATTTACATACAGTACAATTTGCTCTTTATGACATACAGTTCTATGAGTTTTGACAAATGCATAGAGTTGTGTCTCCTCCACCTCAATCAAGATACCCCCAAATCCCCTTGTGCTGCCCAGTTACTGTTTCGAGCTTCTGTTTCTTGACTGCCCACTGTTTTCCAGACCCTGCTCTGCACTGCCAAGGAGCTTTCTCAGTCCCTTAACCACTCTGTGTAGTGGGTGTTCGGTTCCCCTTTGTTCAAGGCCACACTGCTCTTAGTGGCAGAGCTGGGATGTGAACCCAGATCTACCACCTCCACAGTCTTAACTAGTAATTAACTACCAGGCTTAACTACTAGTTAACATAGTCATTCTTAACTACTGCTTGACAAGCTTCATTCATTCACTTACAGCCCGCCATGGACCTGATATTCATTAAGAATATCAGAGAAGCCTCTCCTGAGGCCCTTTTCTGTCAGCTGAGGGCAGGTCCCCTCTGTCGTCATTTGCCAGAGGAAAGGAAAATGCCCCCTTCACTCAGCCCTCCTCCAGGAGCTTGCCCCTGGGGCGTGGGGGCCACTTCTCCCAACCCCATCCCACGGGAAGCTGCCATCTGGAGTTTCAGAATCAGTTTTCAGGCTTCATCAACTAAAAATGTTTTACTTCCAAATGACCTGATATCTTCCTGATCTTCTAGATCTTTTTTTTTTTGAAATAAACCCCTTCCCTTCCTCAAGTGAGGTGATGCCAAGACTTTCCAGGCTGAGCTTCAGGTGAGGAGCCAGGAGCGGCTGTAGCAGGCGCCTGGGAGCAGCCCAGACCAGAAGGGAGGCAGCGGTTCCACACCAAAGCCTCTTAACCCAGGTTGAAACAGCAAATTTTTATAAACAAACCCCCTCGGAGAACTGCATAGTAGTTCTGATCCCCGCCTTTCAGGATAAAGCCGAGGCAAAGGGAAACCAAACACTTTATGGCTGTGGAAAGAGCCACTCCCGCCCCTGCGTACTTCTGTGACAGCTCTCATCACGGGACAAAAAGCACCACAGACTCAAACACAAATAATGGGTGATAATTTCTCTTTAGCCTCGACTCCCTTGGCTTGTGGGGACGCAGGCCTGAACTGAGGGAGGAGGTGTAGAAGCAGAAATTAGCAGCTGATACTGAGATATTTTTGTCTGACTCTCTGAGAGACAGTTTAAGCCAAGCTGGGGTTGGATTTACCAGAGATATCCTAGAGTTTACTTTTATTGTTTATTTTTATTTTATTTTTTTAGAGATGGAGGTCTCACTATGTTGCCTAGGCCAGGCTGGGCTCAAGCGATCCTCCCGCCTCAGCCTCCTGAGTTGCTGGGATTACAGGTGTGAGCCACCACGCCTGGCCTAGTTATTTTTTATTTCAAATGTGACATATGTTTGTTGGAGAAATTTATCAGTTACCTAACAAGGCAATAAATAACTCAAATTTTAAATAACATTCTACCACCATTCAATGCTAATATTTTAAAACCTTCCAAACTGTTTTTCTGTCCATAAGTAGATTTTTTTCCCACAAAAACAGAATTGCAGAGAAGATACTGTGTTTTATAAACTTGCTTTTTTTCAGAACTGCAGTTCTTGTTTTTGTTTTTTTTTGTCATCAGTTTTAATGACCATATCGATAGTTCTTGGGCACACCAGGTAAATTATTAATACGGTATAAGCAGAAATGAGTCCCCCCTCAGCCTTCTGGGAGATGAACATGATTAAGCACACGCGACCTCGGTGGCTTATTAAGGAGACAAACCCCGCCGTCCCTTCTCGCTGGGCGGGCTGTTCAACAGTCAAAGCCCCAGATGAAAGCGGCACGGCTGAGTCAGCGCTTTGGGTCCGCCGTGCCTGCCACCTGTTTTATTCAGCGTGCCGGCGTGTCAACCACCGCAGAACGAGAAGAAAGGAGTTTTTGTTGCCGGGACTCTGTCCCCTCGCCTCCCTCTGCGCCCCCACCCCTCCTCAGCGTGAGAGGGCTGCAGGCTGAGCGAAAAGCCCTTCAGGGAAAGCGACTGCACAGATTTACCTCGGAAAACAGGAAGCCCCCAAAAGCACTCAATGAGGTATTCCTGTGCCCTCTTGGGAGACCAATTGCCAGGTCTCCGAATTTGAAAAGAGATGTAGATACGCAATCTCCTCGGTTCCACGCTAGCTGTGTTATGTTTGCCCTCTGGGGACAGGAAATGGCCAGCAAGGGCCCAGCTGGACCTGAGTCGAAACAGCTCCCATCTGTCCGGGAGGATGAGCCAGGCTTTCCTGTTCCTCAGCCTCCCCCTTCTCCTTGCCAGTCACCAAACCCAGCTGCCCGGTGCAACCTCAGACGTTGTGAGGCTGTACACGGCCTATAAACGTCCCAAGACAGAATACTCAGGAAGGAGGAAACGCTAGTTAAGGAAATCCTGAATATCCTAAGCCCGCTCATTAATGAGAGGCGCGTAACGACAGCCAACGTGCAGAAGCTCATAAATTGCCCTGGAAGCCCCAGCGTAGCTGGGGTGGGGCCTGGCAGAGCAGAACCCGGGGTTCATCGCTGGGGTTGGCGGAGCCGCGATGGGTCCTTGGGATTGCCCAATGCCGGGCGCGGTGTTTCCTTCCCGCCTCGCTGGGAGAGGTGAGTAAGTTTGAGGGAGGTGACCGTCACACAGTCACCCGCAAATCAGAGTGATACTCGCTCTGGGCCAGAGGGAAGTGGGTCACAGGAGAGCATTAGAACTCCGGGCTTTGTCTTAGAAGGGACTCACTCCCGGATCAGCAAATAACACTCCCCACTCTTTTCCCTCCCTCTTGCACATCTTCCCCTCCCAGTCATTTATCACAGGCCGAAGAAAACATTATTAAAAAGAAAAGAGAAAGGAGGAGAGAAAGACCTAGGACTTTTAAAACCCCTTTCCCTCCGAGAGCTCCAGGCTCTACCCTGAGGTCACCACAAGGAGCCTCCTGGCAAAAGACTGACACACTCAGCTAGAGGAACAGAGAGGTTCACTGACTGGCTTCCGCTCACACAGCAAATCAGGGGATTGGTTTAATTTGCTTGCCGTGAAAGGTCCTGTTGCCTACCACAGATCTCATAACGTGCGGGCTCAGTATAAGCAAAACGGAAACCCCGTGACTCAGCCCACGTTTTCATGACTCAGGATCTGGATGAAATTAGAAGATGTATTATCAAATCTCATGTTGGCAAGTCCAGCACCAAGAGGTTTCCTAATGCTCTGGTGTTTGTAACTATGCAGACAGTGATTTCATGACTCCATCAATAAAGACCAATGGTAACAACAGCGGAACAATGGGATCCGGCCCTTATTGAACCTTGTCTATCCCAGGCATTTACAGACATTTACACCCATTTTCATATCCAGTCCTCACAATAGAACCAGGAGGAAACCCAAGCGTGGAGAGGTGATACGACTGCCCGGGATCACATAGTGTCAGAGCCAGGAACAAACCCAGGGCTGCTGGATTCCAGAGCCCAGTTTCCTAACTGTATGATTACAATAAGATTTTGGTCCCATTTGGGAGACAAACTGGGATGGGGGTTAAGATTGTGGCCCACGGAGCCTGTCTTGGCCCCTTGCTTTAGGGTGAGTCACTTTGCCTCCCTGAGCCTCAGTTTCCTGATCTGTAAAATAGGGGAAATAACACTGTTTGGGAGGATTAAATGAGTTACTTCACATAAAGTGCTTAGCACATGTGTAATAATAAGTTGTCAGTAACTGTAGCTTGACATGGACTGCAAGTGCTGGCTTCTGGGGGCACCCGGGAGGGAGGGGGTGGGGAGGGCCCAGAAAGCAGTGCTCGTCATTTCTACAATCTCGATGAAACCCATAATTATAACCCCTCCTGCCACCCCTGGCCCTGGGGCAGTGATAGAATCTTGCTGCTTTCGGGGTCAGGTCTAATCACCACATGGATGGGCAGGCACAGAGCAGGGGTGGGGGACGGGTGGGAGGGGGCACTCATCTCTGAGTCAGGCAGCGGGACACACCCAGAACCACACCGTGGGCACCCACCCAAAGGAGAAGCTGCTGCGGCCCCTTTCACAGGAGATTGTAGGGCGAGATTGCAAGCCCCAGAATTTCTGCTCAGGGATTTTCGTTTTGTTTTTTTCCCCAAGAGCTCATATGTAATATGCTGAATTTGAGCCAAATTCATATTAAATAACAGCTCCTCTTAATTGGGCTCTTTATGTGTGATCTAATTTAGTCCTTGCAGCAGCCCTGTGGGATGGTACCAATTGTGCACACGTATGTAGCAGTTACTATGTGCCAGGACCATTCTAAGCATTTCATGGGTATTAATTTATCCAATCCCATGAGGTGAGTACTATTGTTGCCCCCTTTTTACAGATGGGGGAACTGAGGCTCAAAGAGGTTACGTAACCTGCTTAAGGTCACAGTGCTACAAGTGCTACAAAGCGAGAGAGCCAGGTCTCAAAGCAGAGCAGTCTGGACCTGGCCACATCCTTCGCCCCCACACAAGGCTTCTCTACCCCGTGAGCTCCTGTCATTATCCCCATGTGGCAAATGAGAAGACTGAGGCTCAGAGGCCATCCCCAGCCAGCCAATGCCAGAGCCAGGATCTGGCACCAAGCCCAGTGCTCAGATTGTTGTACCAGACTGGCCTTTGTTCTGACTGTGGTGGTCTTTCTGGTGGACGTGAATGGTGTGATTTGGGGAGAAGAGAGGGCAGCCCAATGCCTAGGAGTAATCGCAACCTGTAGGCGGCTCAATGTTATTCTTCTCATTGTATGGATGAGAATCATGAGGTCCAGAGAGGTGAGGGCCCTGTCCAGCCAGTGAGCAATGGGGCTGAGGCCTGAGCCCCTGACCCTTTAGCCAGAGCCCCACTGCGCCCCTTCTTCCAGGCGAGGTGTCCGCAGTTCCACTCTGAGGAATTCATTCTTTTGGGTCCTAAAAGTGTTTGGTCTTCAAATCATTTAAAAGGTATTCATTGAGCAAAAACCTTATTCCCGGTGTTGCGCTGAGTCAGGGGTTTTCCAGTGGTGTTGTGGAGGCCCAGGAGCTCCGAGAGACGGTCCCAGCCAGGGTCTGAGATGACCGCAGAGGCAGGGCTCCCCTCGGCCCCCTCCACACTCTGTCAAGAACTGCTTTCCTTGTATCTGCTTGATATTGAGATACATATAGATTGTTTTCTTTTGAAGAAAGAGGTCTACTTCTAAAAATGCTTAAAAATCACCCTGTTTGGTCCCAGGGACATAGAGATGACATGACATGTCCTAGCCTCAAAAGACATCAGGGGACAGACATACAGATGGATCCATTGCAGTACAGCAGCACGCTCAGTAACCACCGGCGTAGGTGCGAGGTGCAGAGACAGCTCAGGAGGAGGAGGATTAGCGCTGGGATGAAGGAGGCAGAAGGCTTTCCACAGGAAGGGACATCAAACCGAGTTTAGAAGGATTGGATGCTCTGAGCAGTTGAGGTGGGGAAGAACATTCCAGGTGGCAAGAGCAGCACGGCTAAGGCACAGAGGTGTGATGGAAGACGGTGTATACTGAGGGAATCTCAAGGACCCCTGGAATGGAAGGCTTTGAGACGCCGGCATGCTATCGTCAGCTAGTGGCCGGACACGGACTCATGGGGCAGATCGCTTTTCGACATGCTTTACTGTCAATATATTCGTGCCGGGTCTCATGCTGGGTGGCGGGGACAAGGGCAGGAGCTAGACAAAGCTCCCTGCTCTCCCACAGCTCTATACCTGGGATGGGAATGGGTGCAAAGATGCAGCCCAGCTGCTGGTCAGCGAGAATTTCCTAGAGTTGGATGTGGGGCAGGGAGCGGGGGCGCCCAAGAGTTAGTTACTGAAGCCCAGAGGCCGGCAAGGTGGGCTGCATTTCCACAGGGACAGCAGGGAGGGCTTCACCGGCAGGGTGGCATCAGAGTCAGACTTGGAAAGGCGGGGAAGATTGCGACAGGCAGGGATGGGAGAGCATGTTCCGGGCCAGGGAAGGAACAGCAGCAGGAAAGGCCTAGACACAGGAATGCACAGGGCGTGGCCAGGGAACGGGAGCAGCTGGGCTGGGTGCAGCGCTGGGTGCAGTGTTGGAAGGCAGTGGCAGGAGATACTATACAGCTGAAAAGGTCTGCGGAGAAATGTGACAGAGGCAAGCAAGGGAGTCCGCGCCCAGGGATTTGGGCCGCGGGACAAGCAGGGCACAATACAAGCCCTGCATGACCAGCAGCCTGTGGGGTGTCTCCTCCTGAAACAGCCTGGAGGGACAAGAGCAATCACAGCCCAGAGAGAGTGACGGTGGCTAAGAGGGCAACCTCTGGAGCCCACGGCCCCACTAACCAGAGATGCAAACTTGGGCATGTTACTTTGCTTCTTGGAGCCTCAGTTTGCTCATCTGTAAAGTGGGGACAATAACACTTATCTCCTAGGACTGGAGTAAGGATTAAATTAGTCTATATGCTCAAACTGAGTAGAATAGAGCCAGTCCCATGGTAAACGCGCCCATGGTGCCGGCACGTATTATGTGTCATGCCAATTCGTTTAATTGCTCTCTTTCTCTAGTGGTGTTCAGAGAAGGAGGAGGCTGTGAGGGGCGCTCCCTTTCATTCGTTCCTCGGTTCATTAGGAGGTTTGGTCATCCCGTTGGTAGGTCAGGCAGTCCTCTGCCTCCCTTTTCCTCCCTGCTTCCATTAATTCACACTGAGTGCTGACTCTGTCCTTCACTTTCCATTCCATGTCGGGGAAAGTTTGGGGTGGGGCGCTCCGTCCACGCCGGTTCCCTATTCTTTCAAATCACAGCCATTCACGGGGCTCCGACCTGTGCCGGCCCCTGTGCTGAGTGTGCGGATACTGAAGCATCAGCTGCCATCCTGGCCCTGCGCCGAGGCTCTTGACTGTCAACCATAACCCAGCGGGACCCGAGCTAGGCAGTCTCGTGGGAATCCCAAGGGGAGAGTAGAGACGCAGGGCCACACCAGAGGGAGAGGGGAGGAGAAGCCTGTTATTTCAAAGGGAAAAGTCCTGATTTGGCCCGGTGTCATGAAATCATTTTATTGACTACAATTTTCAGTGTTCAGATTATTGTCTGAATAGCCAGAGAGGGGATGGATGGGACAAAGACTCCATGCAAATGGTGCCAGCCTGGAGTTCTGGTGCAGACAGCCCTTCCCCAAGCCTTGGCTAGCTCCCCCAATGCCTCACCACTGTGTATAGAACACAGGGTCATGGGGCCATGATGATAATAATAACAGTGGCCATTTATTGAGCACCTACTATGTGTCAGGCACCATGCTAGGTATCTTACAGATATCATTTTCATTTAATTCTCAGGACTTTGCGAAGGGGAGGAAACCAAGTTCCAATATCGAAACACCCAAGATCCCACAGCAGGCTAGTGGCCTGGCGTGGGCACCGGGAGAATTCCAAATTGAACCTTAGAAGGGGGAGGAAGCACTGGTGCGGTGGCTCATGCCTGTAATGCCAGCACTTTGGAAGGCCAAGGTGGGAGAATCGCTGGAGGACAGGAGTTTGAGACCAGCCTGGGCAACATATTGAGACACTGTCTCTACAAAAAAAAAGAAAGAAAAGAAAATTAGCCAGGCACAGTGGAGTGTGTCTGTAATCCCAGCTACTGGGGGAGGCTGAGGCAGGAGGATCGCTTGACCTCAGGAGTCCAAGGTTGCAGAAAGCTATGATGACATCACTACACTCCAGCCTGGCTGACAGGAGACCCTCTCTCAAAAAACAAAAAACAAAAAAAGTGCAAGGAAGTCTGCAGTATACACAGCCGATCCTCATCACTCGCAGATTCCATATGTGCGAATTCACCTGTTTGCTGAAATCTCTTTGTGACCCCAAAGTCAACACCCACAGGGCTTTCGCTGCCATTCACGCACCTGCACCGGGCACGAAACACCGTGAGCTGCCCGTGCCACGTTCCCAGCTGCGGTCAAACAAAGCAACACAGCTCTCACACAATAAACTAGTGTTCATTTGTGGTCTATTTAGTGCCCCACTTTTCGTATTTTTGTGCTTTTTGTTGGTCATTTCGCTGTTTAAAACGGCCCCAAGGTAGTGCCGAAGTGTCGTCCAGTGTTCCTAAGCTGCCATGGGCCGTGCAGAGAAAATACGTGTCAGAGAAGCTTCGCTCATGCACAACTTACAGCGCTGCTGGCCGTGAGGTCGATGTTAATGAATCGACGATTTATATTAACTAAGGTGTCTTTAAACAGAATCACGCATAAAATAAGGTTCCATATTGCTCCACTGATGAAAATGTGATTGGTGGCCGCGGGGACTGAAGCCTGGATTTCTCCTGGGAGCAACGGTTCGGCGTTTGCTAATTCAGAGTCTGCAGTGACGTTACAGGAAGGTACTTACGGTGAAAGATGAGTATTAACTGTAGGTAACAAAAGGGCAGTTCTTCATCACAAGTACTTCTCTCATACACACGCTTGCATACACAAATACACACACACACACACACACACACACACATAAATTTATAAAAAACAATTCGGAAGAAAATACAATAAAAGTTTGAAAGTCTACCTTCCTCCTGACGCCCACCCCCAACCAAATACTCTCTGCACATGAACGGTTTGATGGTTTCTCCTTTTTTTAACATTTATATTTATTACTTTTCTGACCAAAGTGCAATGATTTTTAAATCTCCATGATCAGACTCTTATATATGTTGACAATCCCATCAGAGGACCGATGCTCCTGTTGAGGGCTGTTTTTTAATTAACCCAAACAGGACTCTACTACAGACAGACTTCCGAAGTTTCCTTTTTCCACTCGGTAGCTTGCGTGGTGCTTTCTGTGCTGCTGCGCCATAGACCTGCCTCGCTCTTTTTAACTACCTGTACGATGCGAATGTTTGTCCTCTCATATAGTTAACCATTTCCTCCTTCGAGGGACATTTAGGTCGTCCTCATTTTTCGTTATTGCAAACATTTCTTGTGCGAGGCAGTGGGGATTTGTAAGGGGCCCTTTTGCAGAGCCGCATCCGTCCGGCCGAGACTGGGAAGACCCCGGGACAGAGCTGAGCCAGAGGACCCGGCATCCCAGCAGAGCTCCGGTTACCTGTGCGAGAAACAGGTGCCTGCAAGGGCAGGGAGGGCGGTGTGGGCACAGAGCCTCGCTCCCTGGCAGTGCGTGTGGTCCCATTCCTCAGGCCTTGTGCAAACACCTGGCTTTGTCACTGGCTGAATAGGAAAGTCAGCCCCAAATTAGCACTAATGTGAGGGCGTTTAACCCTCTTGTGAGGCCCTTTGAGAAAGCACAAAGGAACTTTTTCAGGGGCTAGGCTGTCCAGCCCAAACAGGTCTGGCTTGGAGACTCGTGCCCAGCGGGAATGCCAGCCCTTGGGAGACTCGGCAGCTGCCCTCTTCTGTCGCCTCTCAGGGAACCCGGCATGTGGGATTCGAATGCAGCCCCCGGTCCTGGAAGGCCTGCACCCCTCAGGCTGTGGCAAGCAGGGGCGGGCCACGGGTGCCAGGAGGCAGCGGAATCTCATGGCTGGTTAAGGTTTTGACATCAGGGAGGTCTGGGTTCAAATCCCAGCTCTGCCCTCACAGGCCGAGACCCTCTGAGCTAGTCCATTCCTCCTCTGAGCCTCAGTTCTCCCAGCCATAAAATAGGGACCATAAGAGTAATGGCTTCAAGAGCTTGTTAAGAAGGTGACGTGAGACGACACAGGGTCACCTTCTCAGGGGCGGGGGGGGGGGGTGCTTGACCAAGCTGCTTAAAACCACAGTGCACCCCTGCCCAGTTCCACATCTCTCTCCTTTCCTACCTTCCCTCCTTCCATACCGCGTGCCACCCTCTCACCTGCTACGTAAGTTCCTTGTCTGTTTCCTGCGTCGTCTGCCCTCCCCAACCATAACCTGCGCAAAGTCACAACTTTATACCTCTGTTGTTCACTGCTGTATCCCATGAGCCTCACACAGCCCAGCACTTAGCAGGACCTCAATAAATATGGGTCGTGTGAGCACCTAGCACAGTGCCTGGCACATGGAAGTCTTAGACAAAAAGCAGCTTTGGCAGCTGCCGCTGTTGACATTATTCTTATTCTCAATGTAGTTCCCTGGGGCACACGGACACCCAGGCCCTGCGGCACTGGGCTGTGCCTAGCAGGATTCTCACCCTCCTCAGCTCGTAAACCAAGAAAGGGAAGTATTTGAGCCCATGAAAAACCACAGTAGAGGGCTGGGCCTTGCCCCAGAGTTTCCTCTGAGTGGAGTCCGAGTGTGCGTGTAGGTGCGTGCATGAGCTGGCGTGCCCGTGTGTTTTCCCTTCAGCGCAGGAGGCTGAGGGGCCTCATTCTCCATCGTGGGCTTCCCTCTCGCTCAAGATGGAAGTCGGGGTGTAACTGCATCTGGGGGAGCAGCCACTGCGTTCCCCTAGGCGTGTAGCAGCCTGCGTGTGCCCCAGGGACGAGCGGCGTGGGCGAGGCTGCGGGTTTGCCCTCCCCAGCGGCCTCTGCTTCAGAACAGGCCTGTCTGGGCCCGCCCACCCCTAATCTGACCACGGAATCAGGGAACCGACTGAACCCCAAGTCCTAGGGGGCCTCAGTTTGAACTCTGAGGCTTCTGCTACTGTCTCCCTGGCCTTGGCCCAACCCTTATCCACAAGATGCCAAGTCTAAGGGCCTCACGCAGGTGTTGACGGTTTCAGATCCACAGGCCAGCTCCCGGGTTCTGAACGGGGTGCTCAGTTTCCTGAGTGCCCGCTAAGTGGCAGATCTCCATGAGGAGCTGGGGTTGGAGAAATGAGCGACAAAGACCCAGCCCTCCTCGACGGGCTCCCAGTCTGGGCCGAGGAGCAGATTTTAACTTAAATCGCAGCTGTGACGAGGCTGAGGAGAAAGGGCACAAGGGACTGTGGGTGCTTCTAGCTGGGCACCCGAGCTAAGCTGCAGTGTTCGCTGAAGAAACAACACTTCAGCCGTGGCCAGGACAGTTGGTGTTGACCAGTTGTGATGGGTCGAGGGGAGCTGTGTCTCAGAAAGAGCATGTGCAAAGGCCCAGAAGCAAGCCTGATAGCCAGTGTGAGCTTACTGAAACTCTGCAACACCCCGAGAGGGAAATGTTTATTCGCCGATGAAGAAACTAAGGCTTAGGGAGGTTAGGTCACCTGCCTGGGATTCCACGGTTTGTACTGGAGCCCGTGGGGTTTACCTGAGAACTCAACTTGAGTCACGCAGGACTCAACTGAGTCCAAAGGACCAGTCTCATTTACCTATGGAAAATGTTCCAGAAGTTTCAGAGTTGGTGAGGTTTCTAGGGAGAAAACTCACCTGGAAGGAAAGGGAGCAAAAGAAAACGGGGACTCCTGCTTCCGAGGTTACCGGGAAGGTAATTCCGGGATCCAAACATCCTTTCCCAACCTGGTTCCTCCTTGGATGCCGTCCCATCTGATACACATACCTCTCCCAAAATGAATCATCCTGCAAAGCTGGCCAGATGTATGTAGATAAGTAAATAAATAAACCAAACATGTGGCCCAATGCCCTCCTCCTGGAGGAAGTAGCTCCGTAGTCTCCAGACACAAAACTGAGTGTGTCTTGAGATTTTAGTTTAATTAATCACAGTTGATTTTCCCTGTGTTGTTGAATAAGGTCAACTCAAAGAGGTAATGAAAACCCTGATGGGTCTGGGCTCCTGGATGAGTAAAAAGAAGGCATTTGGCAATTCCTGGTGAAGGCCTGAGTGGGATGTGGTCACTCACTGTGACTTGCTCCAGGTTTATTTATGAGCCCAGAAAGCTGTCCCCCTTCCCAAGGTGAACAACCACAGCTTGACTTCCTAAGCTGAAGAAGGTGGTGTCTTTTTTGAGGAAGGCCCAAATGGCATCCCCCATACTCTCTGACAAGCAGTGAGGCCCACGCACCCTCCTGTCCCCAGGTAACCACACCTACCTGGGGGAACACTGGGTAACTAGGCATGAGCCACCCACTCGTCTGCATGGGCAATCTGTGCAATTCTCCCATCTGCCCAGGGGAATCAACGCCTACCTGCTGCAAACCTTGGGGGCCCCAGCCTCACCTGTGCAACATCCAGCGGAGCAGCACAGGAGGGATGTCTGGTCCAAAGGGCTTCAAGTACAGGCTCCGGGTTGAGAATGTTGAGGGCCCTGGAGAGATTTGAAAAAATAATACAGAAATAACTGCCTTAGACTTTGAAAACAGGGTATGAGGTTAATTAACTTTCCCAAAGTCACACAGCAAATACATGGTAGAGTCAGGACTAGAACCAGGCACAGGCAGACTCCAGAGCCCCCTCCTTCCCTTGGGTCAGTATACTTATATCTATTGTTGGGTACGTATGGAAAAAAGTTCTGGAAGCATGTACATTAAAGTGATCGTCCTTTACTAGTGGGATTATAGGGGAGGGAGGGGGGCTTTCACTTTCTGTTTTTTCACATTCATGTATTGTCTCATTTTTCCCCATTTCATATTCAAGGAAAAGTGAAAAGATGTGTTTAACATGGTAATGTTTATCAAAGGCCTTAAAAATATCGTAAGGGAATAATCCCATGTAGTCTACAGGATATAAGGCTGTTTCTGGAGTCATTGCTCTTGAACCCACTGCTTTATCACCTTACACATGTATGACACATTCCAAATGGGGTGCAGCTGCTGCTGGAACATCACACAGCCTGTAAGAGTAGAGTTTCAAAGAACATGCAATGACATGGGAAGATGTTAATGATGTAGCATTAAACATAGGAAACAGGATATGAAACTGGATATAGAGTACGATGCCAATCGTGTTTTCTGAAATTTGTATTTAGAAATACTAGAACAGTGCACCAAATATTAATAACAGTTATCTTTGAGTGGTGGGGTTATGGTGACTTTAAACTTCTTTGTACTTTTATTTACTTTCTAAATTTTCTACAATAATCATATATAACTTTTCTAATCAGATACAACAATAAAAAAACAACTAATGTTTATTAGTGTTTACTGTGTGCCAGGCACCGTGCTAAACTTGTTAGGTGCATCATCTCATTTAATCTTCACAACAAACCTATGCATAGACTGGAGGGAATAATGTTCATATAATAATGTAGAAATGTTAGATAATTTGTCCATTGTCATACAGCCGGCATATGGCGAGGCTGGGATCTGAACTGGGCAGTGTGATTGCAGAGGCCACTCTCAACCACTATAAATGCTATTTTTCTTTAAAATGAAGATGGTACTTCAAGGGCTGCCTCCTACTCATCGTGCCCGATAGGCTGGGAGACCTGAAGCAGAGCTGCCATGTACAGCTGGGCAGGTTTTGCTCTGCACAAGAGAGCATGTACTCTGCTTGCTAAGCTGCAAGCCTTGGCAAGGAGCTGTATTCCTCTGGAGAAAGAAGTGCCTTTATTTGGAAATGTGAATTGAAACCACAATGAGGTGCTACTACATACATACCAGAAATGTTAAAAAGATTGACAACGCCAAGTGTTGGCAAAGCTGTGGAGCAACCGGAACTCTCATTCATAGTTGATGGTAAAATGATACATTGTTGGTGGCATCATAAAATGATACAACCAATTTGGAAAAGGATCTGTCAGTTTTTTATAAAATGAAACACACCTACCCTGAGACCCAGTAATTATAGTCCTATTTACTCAAGAGAAATAGAAGTATATGTTCACAAAAGCTTGTGTAAGAGTGTTCACAGCACCTTTCTCATAACAGCCCCAAACTGGAAACAGCCCAGTCGTCCATCAACAGGACAATGAATAAACAAACTGCAATATATTCCTGCAAGAGAACACTACCCAGCAATAAAAAGGAATGAATTAATGATATGTGTAACAACACAGATGAATCTCAAAAATATTACAACATCGAATGAAAGAAGCCTTACACACAAAAGAGTATGTACTGTATGATTCCAGAACAGGTAAAACTAATCTGTCGTGGAAAAATATTAGAACAGTGGGTTACCCAGGGGGCCGGAGGGGGGAGTATTGATGGGGAAGGGGCATGAGGGAACTTTCTGGGGTGATGGGGATATTTTCTATCTTGATAGGGTTTGGAGTCACACAGGTGTATGCATTTATCAAAACTCAATAAATATGCACTTAAGATTTGTGCATTTTATCATACATAAATTTTACATCAAAAGGACAAAAATCGTGAGCAAATATTGAACTCTACTTAATGATATGCCCACTGAAGTATTTAAGGGAAGTATACTGATGTCTGCAATTTACTTTGAAACCCATAATAAAATAGATGCATTAATGAATGCATACAGCAATGGCTTTATGTGAAAGAAAAGCAAGTACAGTAAAATGTTCATAGAATTTAGGTGGTAAGTTTAAGGATGTTCACTATAAAATGTTTCCAATCACTGCTGTATGTTTGAAAACTTTCATACTAACATGTGAAAAACACACTTCCTATATACACACATAATGTCGCATGAAAGAAGCCGGGCACAAAAGAATGTATGATGTGTGATTTCATTTAGCTAAGGCACAAAACAGACACAACGAATTGATAAGACTGGACATCTGAATAGGGTCAGGACAGGGGGTGTCAGGGGGTGTCTGGATTAATGGGAAAGTTCTGCTTCTGCATCTTGGTGTTGGTGGTGTCCAGTTTGTGAAAATTCGTGACTGGCATACTTTTCTGTAATGTACCCTGTGATTTTCTGTCTGTGTGTATATTGTACTTAATAAAATGGGTTTTTAAAGTGGGCTTGCCATGTTACAGACTCCTGCTTCAGTCAATATGTGGTCATAACTCACCATCCACCCCGCCTCCACTGCCTTTATTCCTTCCCCCTTCCCCGGCACCCCTCCCGCCCTCTCCTCCACCAGCACAGCCGCCACCCCGACTCCCAGGTTCCGCAGGATGGGGCTGAGTAAGTAAAATGGAAAGGAAAGATCCTGGCTTTGAGGTCAGATGAATTTGGGTTCAAATGCTGCTTCTACCACTCACCAGTTGTGGGATCTGGGACAAATGCTGTCCGTGAGTCTCAGTTTCCTCATCCGCTGAGAGGCATAACGATGTCTGTCTTAGAGCGGCGACGTGGAGATTGGACGAGACGATGCACACTCATTGCTTGGCCCAGCACCTGCCGCATGGTAAATGCTCTCAACAACATTAAATGGTGGCTTCAGGCCAGGAGGCTGCTGCTGTTGGAGGATCACTTGAGGCCAGGAGTTCAAGACCAGCCTGGGCAACTTTGCAAGACCCTATCTCTGAAAAACTACAAAAATTAGCCAGACATGGTGGTGCACACCTGTAGTCCCAGCTACTCAGGAGACTGAGGAGAAGGATCACTTGAGCCAGGAGTTTGAGGCTGCAGCGTGCTATGATTGCACCACTGTACTCCAGCCTGGGTGACACCCAGAGGCCCTATTCTGGGGTAAAAAAAAAAAAAGATGGCAGCTTCAGTTCTCTCAAACTTCCTTTACTTTAACACCACCAGGAGTGTCTGGCTGGGGAGCAGGAAGGGCTTTTAGGTTGGCTGGATACCATTGGGCCATTCACTTAACTTCAACCTCTCTGAGCCTCAGTTTCCTTATCTACAAACTAATAAATCCTGCCTGGCAGCGTTGCTTTAAGGGGACTAGATACATTTTAGATTCATTGAAGACCTCCGGGGATTTCTGAGGACCCTCCCCTTCTTGAAGTTTCCAAACCTCACTGTGGGGATAACAGGTGTAGCTCAGACATCTTGGAGTGGAGGAGTCCAGGGCTATGAGGCCCTGGGGTACCCCCCAGGTGTCCCTGGGGACCAGCACAGTAGTCCTGCTGGTGCAGCCCAGCAATTGCTCCGGTTATTAAGTCACCCTTTGGTGAGTAACCTGCCACCCAGGAGCAGTTATCCGCCATTGCCACCACACAAAGGAAGCTCTGTTCAGGCACAAAGTTCCTGCTCAGGGTGCCCGCAAAACTAGGGCTTTCCCTGGGCCTCAGGCCAGGACTTGGGAGCCAGATGCCCGGCCCTAAGGGTGGGCCTCAGCTTCCCAAAGGTGTCTGCCAAGCTCAGAGTCATTAGGATGTGCTCATTCCTGAGCTTCAAGCCAGCTTGTCTTCCACCCGCCCACTCTGCCAGGGCCGAGGCTGGCTTTCCCGGGGGCAGCTGGTCACTTTAGTGTGGAGTGTGTGCCAGCGACAGACCACATGGTCTATAAACCGAGGATCCTCAAGCAGAGACCCCTGACCTCAGGTGGAGAATCAGCCCAACTCTTGCCCCAGAGGGATGGGTGCCTAGGACCAAGTAGACATTTGGTAAACACACATTAGAGAGTACAGTAGCTAAGGGCTTAATTGCCAGGCAGCATGCCAAAGCGTTACACACAGTGTCACATTTGGTACTATTATTATCCCATTTCTCGGATGAGGAAACTGAGATTTAGGGAGATGAAGTAACCTACCTGGAATCCATGGTTCGAGCCCAGGCACGGTGACTCTGGAGAGCCCCCACTCTTGCCCACCTTGTTGTCCTGGCACCACAGTGATGACAACGATGATCTCTCTGACATTTATTAAGCATGGAAGGTATACATGCTAAGCACTGTACATACATTATTGCACTAAATCACTATGACTACCCTAGGAAGCAGATATTAGGACTATTCCCCATTTTACGGAAGAGGAAACTGAATAAATGAATGGCTGCTGGGCTCAGCCTCCAAAGAAGCACTACCCTTTATCATGTGCCTTCTTAGTAGAGTCGGGTGTTGGGACAGGCACATTCGCATCGATGATCTCCTTTAATCTCTACAACCCGCATGGGAAGTGTGAGTTCTTCCATTTTCCAGATGAGAAAACTGAGGCTCGGAGCAGCTAAGTTCCCTTCTGCACAGCCAACAGTGCTGGGGCTGGGATTCAAATCTGCAAGCCAGTTGCCTTCAGCCACGCTTCATTAAAGAACAGTACCATGTGGAATATGGCTGGCTGAGCTGATTGAATCAGTTGAGTGTCAAAATACCTGGGTGGATAGGAAGAGAAGAAGTCAGTGTGAGTTGGAAGGAATGTGTAACTGCCTCCAGGCCCCTAGTTCTTTGGGGCTGTATTGCTTAGTGGTGAGGAGCCCGAAGAGCCAGAGCCAGCCTGCCTGGGTTCAAACCCCAGCTTTAGGCTGGGCACGGTGGCTCACACCTGTAATCCTGGCACTTCGGGAGGCCGAGGTGGGAGGATTGCTTGAATTCAGGAATTCGAGACCAGCCTGAGCAAGAGTGAGAATACCTCATCTCTACAAAAGATGGAAAAATCAGCCAGGCATGGTGGTGTGTGCCTGTAGTTCCAGCTACTACGGAGGCTGAGACAGGAGGATCGCTTGAGCCCAGGGGTTTGAGGTTGCAGTGAGCCATGATGCCACTGCACTCTAGCTCCAGCAACAGAGTAAGACCCTGTCTCAAAACAAACAAACAAACCAAAACAAAAACAACCCAGCTTTACCATTGACTAGCTGTATAACCTTAGGCATGTTGCTTAACTTTGCTGTACCAACTTTATTCTTCTGTAAAATGGGGATAATGGCAGCAATATAACAGTACCTGTTGCACAGGGTTAATAGGATTACACCAGTTAATGTATTTAAAGTGCTCAGAGTACGGCCAGGCAGGCTGCAAGCATCATATGAGTGCCTGTGATTCCATCCACGAGTTGGGCAATGTACCCAGGGCACTTTAGTTTTGCTACATGCAAAAATACCTTTGCTGAGTTGTGATTTGATATTATACCCTAGTTTTTACAGAGGGCGGGTGTCACAAACAGCCATTGAAGAATGTGTATCACTGTGGAAGCTGAGGACATTGTTCACAGTTGCACAACGCCCTTTATCTCAAGATTCCCATGCTCTCTGTTACTCCTGGGGCTGCGCACCAGGAAAGAATGTGTCTCTCCAGACCAGCCTGCATGATGTCTGGGAGCAGTGTGAGACCCCTGTGACTGTGGTTTAAGTCCAGGTTCTAGGTATAATGAGCATTCTCCCTTTCCTGTTGGTTGCTTTCTTTATTAAAAAAATTTTTTAACCTTTAAAACATAGAAATTGTTTTATAGATTATTTCTGATTTAAAAATAAATGCATCCTGATTGTAAATAAAAAATTCAACATTTTGGGCCGGGTGCAGTGGCTCATGCCTATAATCCTAGTACTCTGGGAGGCCGAGGCCGGAGGATCACTTGAGGTCAGGAATTCGAGACCAGCCTGAGTAAGAACAAGACCCCATCTCTACTAAAAATAAAAAAAAAAAAGTAGCCAAGCTTGGTGGTGCGAGCCTGTAGTCCCAGCTACTTGGGAGGCTGAGGCAGGAGGATCACTTGAGTCCAGGAGTTGGAGGTTGCCATGAGCTAGGCTGATGCCATGGCACTCTAGCCCAGGCAACAGAGTAAGACTCTGTCTCAAAAAAAAAAAAAAAAAAATCAACATTTTGATGTATCTCCTTACAGACTTTTATATATACATTTGGGTATGTATAATGCATGTATGCATGTGTGTATATGTATAGCACATATATGTTTATGTGTGTATGTGCATATGGATATGTATGTGTCTATGTAGATGTGCCTGGCTGCATATGCTTTTGGAAACAAAATTTGGAAAGGGAAATTATGAGATACTCTTTTGAAACCCAACTTTTTCTTTTAGCTTACTGTAGGCATTTACGTAAGTTACATGTTATAACAGCAGTAATAATAATTTCATTCGTTCATTTAGCAAATATTTATAACATCCATAAATATTTACTAGGCACTGTCCGTCAGCCCTGAAAATACAAAAGTGAACAAAACAGACAAGGTCTCCCCATGAACCACTAAAAATGATCATTTCAAATGTTGCTGTGAAGAAAGCAATGCAATATGTTGGGGGCAACGTTGGAAAGGGTGGTCATAAAAGCCTTCTTTGAGGAAGTGATGTTTGAACTGAAGCCTGAATAGTGAGAATAGGGCAGCCATGACTGGGTCCAGGCAGAGGAGACAGCAAGTGCAAAGATCCTGGGGTGGGAGCGAGTTTGGGCTGTTCCAGGAATAGAAAGAATGCTAGTGCAGCTGGAGCTGACTGAGAGATCAGGACACAGTTGGAGAGAGAGGTGGGGCCCAGATCCTGCAAATCATGGGGAGGGGGGTGGCTTTTATTTTAAGTGTCATACTCTGATTTAGCCATTTGAAAAACAAGATCACTGTGGCTGCTTGGTGGGGACTGATGGGACCCACACTGGAAGCAAGGACAATTGCAAGAATCTGGGTGGCATGCTCTAGAGTTGGGTGGCATGCTGAACCCTGGGTGGATTTAGACTTAATTTTGGAATCAGTCAACCGACATACTCACAGAGAGGCAAGAACGAAGGGGCTCAAAGGCAGCTCAGAGCCTTTTGGAAACAGCAGCTGTCACTACAATTGGCTCTTTCTACCTGCAGGCTCTGCATTTGAGGATTCAACCAACTGCAGATGGAAAATTTTTTAAAAATTACAAAGGTAAAGAATAACACAAATAAAAACAGAATAACAGCTATTTCCATAGCATTTACATTGCATTAGGTAGTACAAGTCATCTAGATATGGTTTAGAGTTCACAGGAGGATATGCACAGGTTATATGTAAATACTACGCCATGTATATCAGGGACTCGGGCATCCTCGGATTTTTCTATCCATGGGGGCTTCTGAAACCATTCCCCCTCAGATACCGAGGGACGACTACATTTACTGAGCAGTTACGAATGCCAAGAACTGTGCTAAGCCTGTTTGCAAATCGACTCCCTGGTCCCTGACGGCAGGTCTGTGGTCTGCTGTGTTAGACTTGCCTGAGGTGCTTGCGGTAGACACCGGGATTTGGATCTGTGTCACTCTTCCAGGGATCTTATTTGCTGCCAGGCTTGAGGATGCCAGTGCTTATGAAATCATTCACCAAATCCACAGGTAGCACTTTTTACATTAGCTTTACAAAGTGGGAAACTGAGGCTCTGGAAGCATAGGTGACCGGCATAAGCTGGCAGGTTCCCCCGACTTCGCACCTGGACACTTAAGCACTGCTGTCGAAATGCTGGCAACAAATACGGCACCACACAGTGATTTAACAGCTGCCCCAAACTCCACTTTCTGGATTGCCTGGCACCAGGCACAATCTTTCCTTTTCATCTTGATTTTCCCTGCCTTGGGGTGTGACATGGACTCAGGTTTGAAACCATGAGCTTCGGATCCGTTCTGGATGTAGAGCGAAGAGTGAAGTGCCACTTCAATAGCGGTTAATGACCTTCGATGATGATCGATAACACTAAATTGCAGCTCCCATTTATTGAGCAGATACTACGGGCCAGGCCCTGTGCTAAGCACTGTGAACACATCAGTGCCTTCGTCCCGCCCAGTGAGTGTGGGCTGGGGATGTTCACACCACCCGTGGTTCCTCCCTCCCTTCCGGGATATGAAGGGGAGACAGAGATACTATCAGCTCGGCCT
>RJWJ010008504.1:0-53256 GCA_004363605.1 Indri indri
ATGTCCTGATGCATATCATTGATGAGGCAACACATTATATGAAGTGGGGTCACCCAAGATTGCAGCCTCAAGGTGTTGATAATCCTTTCCTGATGTATGTTTTTTCAATGTCTGGAGGCTTAGTTCCTGGGGAACATCTTTCCTAGAGGTACTATTAATACAACTAGATAGCTCTGACCAACTCTCTTGACTGACACCTAAATTGTTAGAGCAGAGACTGGTGATAGTCCTGTCAGGTTTCAGTGTGAAAGTGTCGGTTCTTGGTGCACCCGTGGTCGAAAATGAGCAGATGCACCAAAATAAGGTAAGCATGAGGTGAAATTTATTGAGGGGGAGCAACATAGGATTACAGGCAAGAGCGAGATACAGGTTTACAGAGCAGGTTTATGCCACAGATGACGGCTGGACCCATTGTCACAGCAAAGGGAGAGCAAGGAGAAGGGACAGAAAAAGGGACTGGTTATGCTCTGCGTCTTGTTTTATAGTGCCCGGATTGGGATTTCCCTAGTGGCTCAGACATCACCATGGAACCACTTTCATTAGACAGTTGAGAATTACATGACCTGAGTCTTACCTATGCATGCAGGTTGTTCCAGGTCAATTTCCAAACTCTGTGATACCCATGCTGCTTGGCCGATGGGCTGAGAGTCCTCTGCATTCTCTTGCAGCTGGCACAGTAAGTTGATTGGGCCTGACATCCATCTCTCCTTCCTTTTTTTTATCTATTCAAAGTCTAAGGCCGGGCATGGTGGCTCATGACTGTAATCCTAGCACTCTGGGAGGCCGAGGCGGGAGGATCGCTTGAGCTCAGGAGTTCAAAACCAGCCTGAGCAAGAGCGAGACCCTGTCTCTACTAAAAATAGAAAGAAATTAGCCAGGTGTGGTGGTGCATCCCTGTAGTCCCAGCTACTCGGAAGGCTGGGGCAGGAGGTTTGCTTGAGCCCAGGAGTTTGAGGTAGCTGTGAGCTAGACTGAAACCATGGCACTCTAGCCCAGGCAACAGAGCAAGACTTTGTCATAAATAAATGAATGGATGAATGAATGAATAAATAAAGAAGCCTAGAAAAATAAAGTGTGGGGGGCCTTATATGACTTGCTAAGGGGTTTGACTGTTATCTGAAGTCACTTTTTCTATTTTTTTTTTTGAGACAGGGTCTTGTTCTGTTGCCAGGCTAAAGTTCAGACGTATCATCATAGCTCCCTGCAACCTCAAACTCCTGGGCCCAAGTAATCCCCCTGCCTTAGCCTCTGGAGTAGCTGGGACTACAGGCATGTGCCACCACACCCTGCTAATTTTATTTTATTTTCTGTGGGGGGGGGAGGTGCCTCACTATTGTCCAGGCTGGTCTTTAGCTTGTGGCCTCAAGTGATCCTCCCTCCTCAGCCTCCCAGAGTGCTAGGATTACAGGTGTGAGCCACAGCCCCACGTGGAGTCACTTTTTTTGTTGCAAGAAATAGGGGAAAAAAACTCCACATTACTGGATGGTTTCGTGGGACTCACAAAACACCAGGAGGCTGAGGTTAAGACTTGGAAAACAGAAAGAAACAAACAAGCTTCTTCAAGTCAAAAAACACAGAGTACAATAGCTATCTTTTAGTCAGAACAGAGTGGCCAGGAAACTACCTCTGCCACTGTGGGATGCTTCTGCAGTTCCGGAGACGAGATCTAAGTATCCCGTGGCTTTAGTCAAGCTGCCTCCAGAGTCAATGCTCTGGGCAGGAGGATCCTATTTCTTCCCCCTTCAGTTTCCATAGTAAAAGATGGGGCACCGAATCCTGCCAAAACCATACACAATGGCAAATTTCCCCCAAATAGGAAAGGGGAGTTGGATAATAGCCAAAAAAAACCCCAAAAAACAAAAACAAAAAAACCCACAGCATTTTAAATAGGCAGTGACAAGATCAGATTCATATGTTGAACAGAAGATGGCTACAAAATGACTTAAATGATACAAAAAATACATTGAGATATAGTTCTTCTTCTTACTTCTGATCCTCAGGTTGCCATCTTCCCTCCCCAACATTCTCACTGTTTTCTCGCATAATCAAGAACATATATATTTCTATGTATTTTATCATTTTGGTTGCTAGGTGAATGGGTTATTGATTCTTATATGTATTAATTTGCTACCCAATCACTCTGATGAACTGTATTACTGCTTATAATAATTTTTCAGTTGATTCTCTTTGGCTCCTCAGTCCACCTGGTATGGTAGGCAGAATAATCGTCCCCTAAAAGTGTCCATATCCTAATCTCTGGAACCTATGACTGTGTTGTTACTTTATATGGCAAAAGGAATTTTGCAGATATTAATGAATAGATGGAGAGATTATCCTGAATCGCCTGTGTGGGCCCAGTGTAATCAAAAGGGTTCTTCAGAGGAGGAAGAGAGAGGCAGAAGAGTCAGAGAAGATGTGGTACTGGAAGCAAAGGTTGGAGTGATGTGGGGCCATGAGCCAAGGATTTGGGGCAGCCTCTAGAAGCTGGAAAAGGCCAGGAAACAGGTTATCTTCTAGAGCTGCAGTCCCCGACCCCTGGGTTCGGATGGGTACCAGTCTATGGCCTGTTAGGAACCAGCTGCACAGCAGGAGGTGAACAGCAGGCAGGGCAGCTAAGCTTCATCTGTATTTACCGCTGCTCTCCACAGCTCACATGGCTGCCTGAGCTCCGCCTCCTGTCAGATCAGCGGCAGCATTAGAGTCTCATAGGAGCTCGAACCCTGCTGTAAACTGCGAGAGTAGTGGATCTAGATTTCAGGCTCCTTATGAGAATCTAATGCCTGATGATCTGAAGTGGAGCTGAGGTGGTGACTGTAGCCCTGGGGAGTAGCTGCAAATACAGATTATAATTAGCAGAGATGTTTGTATAATTATTTCATTATATATTACATTGTAATAATAGTAAGAGTAAAGTACACAGTAAATGTGATGCGATTAAATCATCCCGGAACCATCCCCTGCTCCCCGGTCCATGGAAAAATTGTCTTCCATGAAACTGGTCTCTGGTGCCAAAAAGGTTGGGCACTGCTGTTCTACAACCTCCAAAACAAAGCCCTAACAACAGCTTAATTTTAGCCCAGTGAAACCCGTTTTGGATTTCTGACTACCAGAACTGTAAGATAATAAACTTGTGTTACTTTAATCCACTGAATTTGTGGTAATTTTCTAAAGCAACAATAGGAAACTAACATATCTGGTCTTTCCAGTGTCTCCCCTCCCTCATCTTTTTTAATAACAATAGATTTCTGTACCTTTGCTATTCTTCCTTACTAATATATCAGACAGATCGTATAAAATCAATTCTTATAGATCTGCCTCATTTATTTAACAGCTGCAGAATATTCTGTTAATGTATTTTTCCTGTTTATTTTTTGAGACAGAGTCTTAACTCTGTTCCCCGGGCTCAAGTGCCGTGGCATCAGCCTAGCTCACAGCAACCTCAAACTCCTGGGCTCAAGCAATCCTACTGCCTCAGCCTCCCGAGTAGCTGGGCCTACAGGCACGTGCTACCATGCCTGGCTAATTTTTCCTATATATTTTTGGTTGTCCAGCTGATTTCTTTCTATTTTTTTTTAGTGGAGATGGGGTCTCACTCTTGCTCAGGCTGGTCTCGAACTCCTTAGTTCAAACAATCTGCCCACCTCGGCCTCCCAGAGTGCTAGAATTACAGGTGTGAGTCACTGTGCCCGGGCCTTATTTTTCCTATTTTTAAAAATTGTGATGTGGTCTTTTTCTTACTGAATTACGAGAATTGTTTATGCAGCAAAAAAAATAAGCACTGTGTATGTAATATGTTGCAAATACTTTCCCAATTTGTAGATTTAAAAATTTTGTTATGAATATTTTTTAATATTGGCAAAATTTTTTTCATTTACCAAATTTATCAATATCTGGTATGTATATCTGTGTGAATTCTGGATTCTGCAGTTATGTCAAGCTTGGAAAGGCTTTCTTCCTAATGAGATTGTGAAAAAACTCTTCCACTTTTTCCTAGCATTTTTATGGATTCAATTTTTATGTTTAACTCTTTGAACCATTTGGAATTTAATTTTTTGTAAGAAATTCACTTAGGGAACCAAGACTTTTCAGATAGCTGTCCAGTTGTCCCAGTACCATTTACCGAGTAATTTATTATTCTTGAATTGACTTTTTAAATATATTTTTTTGTCTATTTCTATTCTTTCTATTCTGTCCATTTATCTAGCTTTCTTTTCAAGCTGTTAAACATCGTGACTTTATAATGTTTTAATACATGCTAGGCTATTCCCTGCTCACTACTATTGTTTTTTTAGAATTTTCCTGGCTGAATATTTCAGCTTTTCTGAAAATTCTATCCTTTTTTTGAGATTCCAATCCTGAGTATCTTTGTTAGGCAGGGGATTGTATTAAATTTATAGTTTAATTAGAGAGCACTGATACTTTCATAAAACAGTAACATCTTTCCATTTATTTAAATCAACTTCTTTGATTTATACAGGAACACACCGTGTAATGTGAAATGACATTCATTTAGGCTATGAAAGACATTATTAATCGTGGAGACCAAGACCAGTCTCCCCATAAGCTGGCCAGTAGCCTCTGTGGGTGGCCTGGGTAAAGGATCCAGTCCAAAAAATGATGAGTTATTAGCTAACTTAATCAGCTTTCCCATCCTGGCAATTTGAATTACAAATGCAGAAATATAATTTGCCAGTCGGAGGCAGGACAGAAGAAAGTAAAAACACCTATTCTAACCAGACCACATCAATGCAAAGCACAAGGTCCATCAAGTCAGTGCTCCAGAGCTGCCTCGAGTCTAGAATTACTTACCAGGTGGTCCTATCAAGGCACCAGTTTTGGAATTTCTTTGACAGTCACTCCCCATTGTTGTTCTCTGAGTATCCCTATGATAAATCCTCCTATGAAGGATCTAATTGAGTAGAATTATGAAGGATCTAGTTGGATGTAGTTGAGTAGAAGGATCTACTAAAAAAAAAAAAAAGGTAGGAATGAGGCCTTGGGGGAAGAACACCTCTAATGGAGGGGGGAGGGATGAGAGAAGTCTAGACCAAGGATGTTGCTTGGTCAGTTCATGGGTATATGTGCATAGAGGGGTGGTGTCTGGGAAGGAGACTGATTAGAAAAGAAGGCAGGAGAAGAAAAGGGAGGTACAGAAAAGGATGAATGTCATGTACTTACTAGCCTAGTCCCCTTTTAAGTTGTGTGAATACTTTTGGTTTGATGGAAAACTTAGAGCATATTCATAAACCTGCAAATAAAAATAGTAATATTTAGAATTAATTTTCAAATAGCATTGACTTAGAGCAGTGTTTCCCAAATTTTAGTTTCTCCATAACAATTTTTTTTTTTTTAAGACAGGCTCTTGCTCTGTCACCCAGACTGGAGTGCAGTGGCATGATCCTAGCTCACAGCAACCTCCAACTCCCCAGCTCAAGCGATCCTCCCAGCTCAGCCTCCTGAGTAGCTGAGACTACAGGCATGTACCACCACTCCCAGCTAATTTTTAACAATTTTTTGTAGAGATGAGGTCTCGCCATATTGCCCAGGCTGGTCTGGAATTCCTGGGTTCAAGTGATCTTCCCACCTCAGCCTCCCAAAGTGCTGGGGTTACAGGCATGAGTCACTGTGCCTGGCCCCCATAACACTTTTAGATACTTGTCATCTCTAAGTAAGAGACCTAATATTTTCTGTAGTTCTCAACCAGGGATGATTTTGTCCCCCAGTGACATTTGCCAATGTCTGGAAACATTTTTGTGTGTTGTAACTGTAGTCAGGGAGTGATAAAATCATCTATTTGTTGGAGGTTAGGGATACTGATAAACATACTAGGATAAATAGCACAGTTCCTCTCAACAATTATCAACCCACAATGTCAGCAGTGCCAATATTAAGAAACTTTGATTTAAGTAAGTTCATTTTCTTTTAAACTTCATAAAAGTATATCTTAAGTGAGTGCTTAAATGAGAAGGCAATATCTCATGGAATCCATACATTAACATGATATCGTAGATACTACCATCAAACCTATTTTACAAGTGAGGAAACTGAGAGCTAATGAACTTGTCCAACATCAAACAGCTAGTAAATAGGTGAGCCTGGATAATATGAGGCTAGAGATCCCACGCTTAACCAATAGGCTATACTTTGTATCACTACTATAAATGGAGATCAGTATCACATGCCTTGTGCAGGAGAAAAACATATAAGTAAATTAAATAAGAGCAAAATATTATTACGCTCTAGCTAGATACTATCGCTTGCTGAAATCTCTGGGTCTCGAGCCTGTGCTCTGTTAAAGGGGAGACTAAGTGTTAGAGACGAATTAAAGACAAACTAGCATCAAACCAAGACTTTCTCCTTGATATCATCGGAAAAAATGAAAATAAATGTAAAAAAGAATAACTTTCCTAATATGTGATTCAATATTTTATGATACTGTGTTTGTGTAACACTTAAAATCCCAATTCTTTAATAATACAATAGCCTGGGATGGTTTGATTCTATATGAATTAGATAGACCTGGGTTCAAATTCTGGATCCACTACTTACTACTGATCTTGTAATAGATGTGATTTAACTTCCTCATCCATAGAACTGGGATGATAACATCTGCCTCATAGGGCTGTGGTGAGAATTAAATGAGATGTAAAGAGTCTTGCAAGAATACTGGCAGAAAATTATATACACGGCAGAAAATAAATATTAGTTCTCTTCATTTCCTGAAGATTCTGTGGTCTCTTTCCAGCATTGGCTTAGATTCTCATATGCTTCCATGATCATGCTGGCTCTTGGTGCCCTGGCAGGACAGGCAGCCACAGTTGTCCCCAGGGTATCACAGGGAACAATGAGCTGCTTTCAGTCCTATCCAGAGTAACCACATAGGCCTTCTGGGAGGAACTGGCCTTTTGAGCCATGTTGTATGGCTGGTGGAGGTTGTTGATGATCCAGTGAAAATTTATGGAAATTACAAGCATGAGGGCCCTGTGACAGTGACTCTGATAGATGATGCAAGTCCCTAGAGGTTGCCAGAGGGAGGAAGGAGACGGAGGAGGAGGAGGCTTTGTTCCTAGGTATAGAGTCGTAGGTCTATCTTAATTTCTTTACACGTACACACCTGCTTCAATTTTAGACCTGCCATTTGGCCATGCAGTCATTGAGTTTGCAGCTAAAGGCTGCATTTTACTTATTCACAGTACCTTCTGTAGGACTGGATTTGCAATTCTGTGTTATCAACTAACCCAGAGTTCCGAGCATTGGTAACTACTGTCTGCTTGGTAGTCAGAGGCCTTTAGTCTTTTTGCTGTGATTCCAGAAGTTCTCTTCTATTTGATTCCTGATACTTCGATTTTTAAAACTACTGCTTTAATAAGGCTTGAGATTTTCATGTCATAATTAGGGAAAATTAAAATGCAAATATAACTAGGGGGTTTATACACTGACTTAAATTCAGAATATCTCCTTCCCACTAGAATGTAAACTTCTTAAGGGCAGGGACTTTGTTTACATAAGTAACTGGCATATAGTTAGTGCCAAATATTTGTTGAATGAAGGGATGAAAGCAAATATTAAGGTGTAAATGAGAGTAGCACTCAACATTTCCCTTATTTGTGTTTTTTTCATGTTTTTTCTTGTCTGTGTTTTTACATGTGTTGTAACCACTTTCTGCAATGCCTTCTCCTCTTCCATCACCCCTTCTTCACCTGGAGGTCTGCTAACCCTTTAAGATTCACAGTTTTGGTAAAAAATGCTCCTAGATCTGTATCTTGCTCTTCAAATTAAAGCAACCATTTTTCACCAGCTGGGCTCATGTAGCCCTTTGCATATGATCCTGTTTTAAGAGGAATCATTTTGTGCTATGATGATTTGTTTACATGTCAGTTTCCACTACTAGAAATGAGTTCCTTGAGGTTGTGATACTGTGTTTCTTTTGTGTCCTCACTTTTAACATGGTGACTGCTTTATGGTAGACATTCAATGAATGTTACCAATGGACGGACTGAATCTTGCAAGTGGTCCCTCACCCTCGCAAGGCTCCAGGAAGGTCGCCAACAGCCCCCTTGCAAGGAGTGCATGACAAGATCACTGCCTTTAAAAGCTCTATTTTGGACAGGAAATCTTCCTGCCCACTAAGGTTTTCTTTTGCTAACTCCCTTTATTCTGTATTCAAATGGAATAATTAGTGTGGAAATCCAGAGTACAGCCCATAAATAAGGGATTTGGAAATACTTGGTCAAATTTCAAGGTGGAATGGATTACCTTGGCTTTTTTTCTGCTCTTTGGATGCTTCCTGGTTACTTTGATGCTATAGAAACCTCAAGGATAATGATATTTAGAGGGTCGGAATATTTCTCCTGAGGAAAAACAAATGGTTTTACTAGCAGGGACCAGACTCCTGTTGGTGCTGGGCAGGGGAATTATGTTGTATAAAGCCTTAACTCTCCAGCTGTAAGAGGATTGTGGCCTGCTCAGGTTGCTATGGTTGTGATTATGACAACCATGGAAAACACGAGAGAGATGCCAAGAAGAGGGTGTGGTATCAGCCATGGGCATGAGAGAACAAATGGCCAAGACTAGGGACTGCCTAGGGTCCTTGGATTGCAGTGATAATTCTTGGATTCCAGTGGCAGAGATTCAAAACCCTATTCTAAGATCTGACTTCCACATTTCATTATTTACATTGATGCAAACCCTGAACTGCTCATAATTGATCCCTTTCATCCACCCATTCTGCCTTTTGTTATTTTGAGGAAGAGAATGGAGTACAGGGAGGCAGCTTAAGTACCTAGGGTACAACTCAAAGGACCGCAGCTCTTGAGAACAGGCGCTATTTAATTAAGCCAACTGTGAATTTGTGTGGGTGACAATAACAGCTGCTGATTCCCAGGATATTTTTAAGTTGCACCCAGTTGGGATAATCTCTATGTCTATATATGGTCCTCCATGCTAAAGGACTTTGTGGAGATGGGTGGGCTAAAAACATAGACTCCTTGAAAGTACATCGTTATCTTTTGATCAGCAGCCTGCTCTCTGGGAAACTTCAGCAAGGTTAAAAGTTAAACGACTCAACTGACATACTCAGCAGTGGCTCCTCCA
This sequence comes from Indri indri, assembly GCA_004363605.1. Lineage (NCBI taxonomy): Eukaryota > Metazoa > Chordata > Mammalia > Primates > Indriidae > Indri > Indri indri. The sequence continues at coordinate 9,094 of RJWJ010008504.1, forward strand.
TCCCCCCACATTGTTTGCTGGGTTTTTTTGAGATTCAAGGAGAGACTTATTTGTTTAGTTCCCATATACTTTCAAGCTGCTTAGTTACCAGGTCTTGTGCACAACATACACTCCAGGCAAACAAACTTTTAAAGAGCAAAGCAGATTGAAGCAACAACCAAGCCCAGCACACTGAGCCCCCTGAGCCCATGAGCTATATGAAGCAAACCCAAACACAGCTGGTGGAGTTAATTTTAGACTTTCTGACCTTGGCAATGTCCTATCAATTTGGGAAAAGCAGCTCTGAATAGGCTCAAAAAGGACCCTTCCTTCTCCTTCTCCCCATGGTGGCTTCCTGAAGTGGCTATATGGTCTGAGTTTAGTGGAAAAAACAATTAATTGTGGTCAATGGTAAACTTGACAGATCAAGAAATTCAATATTTATTGAGCAAGTATAATTTTTGTCTTATGGACTGAAATCCTCAAAATTATACTGAAAGTAATACTTTCTAAAAAGTTCTGAAAGGCTGGCTTTTCAAAAACAAAAATCAATTTCTATGTCATGGTACTTCAAAACACCAAAGTGAGTTGGCAATGATGAGTGAGGAAATAGAAATTTTATTAAATTGTGCTGTTAATGCAAGGAGTAAATATATGCTATCACTTCTGAATACATAGGATCCAATTCTCCAAAATAGGTGAGGTCCCTGTAATATACACTCACACACAACATGGACCTTTTCCTTCATGACACTTATACAATTTCTAATTTGCTTTTATTTATCTGATTGTCTGTATTTCCCAGTGACCTATAGGGTTCAAATGGCAGGGACTATGTCCTTTTTTGTTTTTTTTTTTAATTCACAGAGGCCCATAGTAGACACTCAATAAATACTTGTTGAGTAGACAAATGAATAATTTACACCTTATCACCCTAAAATCTAGCCATTCTATTGCACAAACCTCATATTCAAAAGGATAAATGGCTTCAAGGGAAGGGAAATGGTTAGGCTTGTGGTCAGTGGACGATCCCTTCTTCCATTTTGAGCATTAAATAAGGAGCTCTGTTTTTGATGCTTTGTGGGTTTTAGCAATAAATGAATGCACTGAAAGACACCAAGCTTCATGAACCAATCTTTCATGCCTCCACTCTTTTCTGATGTGTCAATTTAATCTGTCCTTGAGAAGCACTTATAACTCTACATTGGTTTACCTTTAATGAAGCAAGATACAGCATTAAAATTTAAAAAGCATTGATAAGGGTCAGGTTGAATTGCTTATGTTAAGTGAGATTGTGTAGCATGCAAAAATCCATTTAGAAGGGCCGGGCGCCGGTGGCTCACGCCTGTAATCCTAGCACTCTGGGAGGCCAAGGCGGGCGGATTGTTCTGAGCTCAGGAGTTCGAGACCAGCCTGAGCAAGAGTGAGACCCCGTCTCTACTAAAAATAGAAAGAAATTAATTGGACAGCTAAAAATATATATAGAAAAAAAATTAGCCGGGCATGGTGGCGCATGCCTGTAGTCCCAGCTACTCGGGAGGCTGAGACAGTAGGATTGCTTGAGCCCAGGAGTTAGAGGTTGCTGTGAGCTAGGCTGACGCCACGGCACTCGCCCCAGGCAAGAGAGTGAGACTCTGTCTCAAAAAAAAAAAAAAAAAAATCCATTTAGAATGTATTCATTCTAATTTAGTCCATCCAGGAGGTGGAGAGAGAAGAGAAAAGGACTTTAGTGAATTCAGATTGTACTTAGTGGCTATGATCTTGGGCAAGTTACAGAACCTCTCAGCATTATTTTCCTTATCTATAAAATGGGAAACTAACACCTAATATATTATTAACTTCATGGGGCAGTGTAAGAAATAAATGAAATGGAAATAAAATATATGAAAATCTTAGAATTATTGGCCCATCAGAAATATTCAATAAATAGTAACCAGAAAAACAACCTTATGTAATGAACTAATTAGATGAATTACCACATCAATCTAAATATTACACAATCAAAACACTCACAACAGAATGCATTTCATCAGGTTACTAAGGATATGCTGCCTAGGTATACAGTTTCTCGTATTTGTTGTTCAGGTGTCTGTTCTTTCAGAGTCAGGTCACATTTCTGAATCAGAAAAGAACAGCTACGCAAGAAATTCTGAGGCCCAGATTTAGTCACAGGGTTTGAATTCAGAATTTCTTTCCTTAAGCATTAATAGCATTTGCTTTTAGTTTTATAGGTAAAAGAACATGTTTATGTATAGGCAGAAAAAAAGCTGGTTAATATGAGGTCAAGGAAAGAAGCTTCTAGTATAAAAAAATCGCTTTCACTTTCAGCAACTTTTAAATCCCTATCATTAACAGACCTTCCAGGTTTTGTGAAGAGGGGGCCTGTTGTTTGTTTTTCTTTTTATTGTATAAAATTTCAAAACTAAACAAAAGTAGATGGCATAGTATAATGATCCCTATGTACTCATTACCCGGCTTTAACAATTATCATCTCGTGGCCAATCCTGTTTTATCTATACTCTCACTTTCTCCTCCTATTTTATTTATTTATTTATTTTTAGGCAGAACCGTGCTCTGTCACCCCTGCTAGAGTGCAATGGCATCCTCAGGGCTCATTGCAACCTCAAATTCCTGGGCTTAAGCAATCTTCCTGCTTCAACCTCCCGAGTAGCTGGGATCACAGGTGTCTGCAACCAAACCCAGCTCATTTTTTTTTTCCCTATTTTTTTTTGTTTTGCAGAGATGGGGCATTTCACTCTTGCTCAGGCTGGTCTCGAACTCCTGACCTCAAGCAATCCTCCCGCCTCGGCCTCTGAGAGTGCTAGGATTATAGGCATGAGCCACTTTGCCCGGCCAGCCCTGGCACATTATTTCATCTTTAAGTATTTCAGTACATATTTCTAAAAGATAAGGACATAAAAAAAAAACCATAACTACAATATTATCACAAAATTAACAAGAAGTTCTTAATATAAAAAAATATCCAGTCAGGCTGGGTGCAGTGGCTCCATAATCCCAGCACTTTGGGAGGCTGAGGCAGGAAGATCACTTTGAGCCCAGGAGTTTGAGGCAACATGGGAAGACCCCATTTCTACAGAAAGTTTTACAAATTAGCCGGGCATGGTGGTGTATGCGTGTAAGGAGGCTGAGGCAGGAGGATTGCTTGAGTCCATGTCCGGGTTACAGTGAGCTGTGATGAGGCCACCTGGTGATGGAGTGACACTGTCTCTAAAAAAGGAAAAAGAAAAAAACAAAAAAATCCAGCCAGTGTTCAAATTTCTAGTATCATAAATGACACAAACATTTGTTATTGTTGTTTTTCAGATTGCTTGTTTGAATCAGGATGCAAATAAGTCCACATGTTGCAATTGGTTGATTTTTTCTTATGTTTCCTTTCATCTCTAGGTTTCTCCTTCAGGTCTATTTTTTCCAATAATTCATTTGTTGAAGAAATTGGGTCTCACATAGTTTCCTCACAGTTGGGTTTTGCTGATTGCATCCATGTGGTATAATTTTCGCATGCTCTTTACCACATTATTCTGTTCCTTGTATTTCCTGTAAATTGGTACATTGGATCTAGAGGCTTGATCAGATTCAGGTTCTATTTTGCTGCAAGACTTCTTCATTGGTGATGGTATATTCCATCAGGAAACACGTAAAGTCTAGTTGTCTCTCTTGTGATACTAGCAAGAGTAATGGATATGTATATCCATTAATCCATCAAGGGTTGCAAAATGGTGATATTCTAATATAAATTCAATCATTCCTACTTTTTTTTAAAATTGAAATACTGCTATTAAAAGAAATTTCCCCTCATCTACTGTTTGAAAACGTGGCTTTAACTAGTGTCATTTTATCTGGGAAAGATGACATATTAATTAACACATTGGAAATGATTAATTTGTGTGATAAAAAGGTACTATGAGTCATTTTCTTTCAGGTAGTAGAAACTCTAGCCTTCAGTAAAAGGAAGAATATAAATATAATTGAGGGAGAGGAGGTAGATGGTCAGAAATCTAGGATATCTGGGAAGAGAAATAAAGAAAGAAAGAAGAAATGCTTAAAGGTAATACTTTGCTAGGTGTCTTCTGTGGTATATACATTTCTATTCAAAAGCCCATCTCAACAAGGTGCAGGAGCCTATGGTCCGAGCTACTCAGGAGGTTATGGTAGGCGGATCCCTTGAACCCAGGAGTTCGAGGCCAGGCCAAGGAACATAGCAAGACCCAGTCTCTAAAAATAACAAAACCCCAAAACAAAAGACTGTCTTATGGCTTTGAATACCATTTACTGGCTGAGAACTCCTACATTCATACCTCTAGTTCAGATCTCTCCCCAGCCTTAACAAAGTAGTCAACACTCTACCTGATAGCACTATTTTGCTGTCTCAAAGATATCTCAAAGTAAATATATCCAAAATAGAACTTTTCGTTTTATGGCAAAATTGTGACTCACATCTTCCCTATCTTGATAAGTGGCAGCATCATCCGCCAAGACATAGCTAAAGCCAAAACATAGGTGTCATCCTTGACTCTTTCCTTTCCTCAACCCCCACAATCAATCAATCAACAAGTGCTGTCGATTTCACAATGAGATTATGGATTCCTTCTTTCTATGATTAATGACACCACCTTAAACCAATCACAATTGTTGAGAAACAGCTGGACTATTGCACTTATCTTCTGGCTTCCCTTCTGACATTCTCCACAAGAAGGGTCAGCAATCTGTCTCAAATGTTAATCGGGGGTCATCAGCTGATAACTGTTGAAGCTGTGTGATCGATTTGTTATACTAGTCTCTGCCCCTTAGCGTATGTCTGAAATTTTCCAAATTAAAAAAAATAAAATGTTACTCAGGTTATTTTATTTTGTCCTCTCATTATCTTACTTCTCTGCTGACTTCTCAGTGATCTTAGAATAAAATCCAGACGTCTTGTCTAGGCCTGAATCCCAGCCTGCCTTCTGTCTACATGTCCAGCCTCATCCTACGCCACTCTTCTCCTTGCCGTCTCTGCCCAGGCTGTCACCCATATCGTGCAAGGACACTTTAAGCTCTTTCTTGTCTTAGAACATTTGTGCTTGCCTTTCCCTCTAACAGAAAATGTTCTTCCCCAACTTCTTCCAAGGCTGGCTTCTTCTCTTTTTCAGAGTCTTAATAAAAATACCACCTCCTTAGAGAGGCCTTTCTCAATGTAATCCAATCTAAGGTAGGTCCTCTTCCTTCACTATTACGCTGTATCACCTTATCGTGTTTATTTCCCTCATAGCTTTAACCACCATTGTAATGAACTTGTTTATTTGTATTCATATATTTGTTTATTATGACAAGAAAGTAACTTGAATATTTAAAGGTATTTGAGGACATATGACCACTCACGTTCTATTCCATTCTGCCCACACTAAAAGTACAATTCTTTGAAAAATTGGTGGATAGAATATGAATTTTAATAATCTTGCTTCATAAACAAAGGGTTATAAGACTTTTATCAGGAGAGTAACTTCTTGAAATTGAAATTTTAGGAGGAATGTGGTATGAAATATAAATTGGTGAAGGAGAAATTACTATAGAAATATCTGGGAGTGGTGGCAAGTACCTATAATCCCAGCTATTTGGGAGGCTGAGGTAGTAGGATCTCTTGAGTCCAGGAGTTGGAGGCTGCAGTGAGCTATGATCCTGCCACTGTACTTCATTCCTGGGCAACACAGTGAGACCTCAAATCTAAAAAAAAATAAATTAAATTAAAAATATTATATTTATTTGAATATACCTTCTCTTTGATTCTGAAATTCTCAATGTTTTTGATATGCTGAATAATTTTATGTGACAAACTTTAAAGTCTAACCTTCTGGAATTATATTCGGTATTATTAACATGACACCTCCCTCATTTTTAGACCAATACGTTTAAGTCTGTCAGATCTTAATTCCAGGCAACTCTCCTAGTGGTATGATAAAGAAGTACTCAGCAGGTATTTTCTCAGATTCTTTCCTCTGCCAATTGTTTCCATTATTCACTGTGTAGGATGCATTTAAATTATGTCGGACCAGAAGTAAGGCTACCTATGCAAACCAGGGAGCAGTGAAGGGACTGGGTGGCAGTTATTTAAAGGATGCCCGTGGCAGGACAGAACTTTAGAACTGGCGGATATCTTAGAGAACATGTAAAAATCGGTGCCACTCCTCATTTTAAAGGGGGTGAAACTGAGGCTCTCACAGGTTAACTCGCTCTTTCCAAACATGATTTCCTCACCTAGTAACACAAGTCTTACTTTCAGAAGAACCCTAAGGTATTATACAGTAAGTTAGTACCATATCACGATCTGGGACACAGGGCTTTTATACCACAAATCCATTATTTTCATTATATTAAGGTAAATCCTCCACTTTCCTCCTTTCGTGGAATTTTTTGAGCCTATATCTTCTCATATTATTCCAGTGACCTCTGCTGTTCCTAAGATAGTGCAAGATTCCAATATTTTCTTCTATTTAAAAAAAAAATTTTTTTTACCATTTTACCAACATGTCAAACTAATAGTGCATAAAGGCAATATGATAAATTTCATATTTGTACCTCCTTCAAGTCCATTCTGCCCTTTGGAATGATAAGCCAAATGTGTGTTAGTATCTGTACATAATTTGTTTTGTTCAGATTCTTTGAAAACTTACTTGTGGATTTGATGGGTGTTGTGGGTAAAGAAGATGGGTATCTCTTGCGTACAAAACATGGGCATCCATATCTCCCCCCACCCCCCAAACTGGCAATGCTGTGGTGACGTATTCAAGAATATAGTATATATTCTTAAATAGAATATAAAGTCTTGTCCTGGGCCCCTGTGAGGATGCAAGTTCTACAAGCAGGACTGAATCGTTTCTAGCTTCCAGGCTTATGATAAGCTTCGGCCCCATAAATCAGTTCCTCGGTGTTGCCACCGATGACCAGCCTACCACGCTGGGATCCACGGTGAACTGCCCTCAGCTCTCCTCCTCGGCTCCGTCACCTTTCCCAGCTGCTAACAGCCTAGCCTGTCACTATCGTTCAGAGAGTGACGGACCCTGACCTTCTCCCAGCTCAGGGTTTTAAAACATGCCCATAAAACGACGGAGACCTTGAAACTCGTTTAGTCCCTTTCCTGTCTTGGAGCAGAACCACACCCAGACCGTTCCGACCAGATGAAACTCTCTTGTTTTTAGATGCTCGCCGAGAAAGACCGGTCGCCCTTTGCCGGGCACTCACTGTGGGCAGCACTGCGGTGGCCATTGCATGCCTCCCCGCGGGACCTGACCTCCTGCAGTCGGAGCCCCCTTGCTCCCTGACCTCCGAAGTCCAGCTGCGTGGCTCCGAGCCCTCCGCCACGACCCCCAACACGGTGGACGGACCTCAGAGAGCCCCGCAGCCCCGGCGCACATGCCGGGCGTCCTCCCGCGTCGCAGAGGTGACCAGAGGTGAGAGACCCCCGAGCCGCAGCCGGAGGGGCGGGGTGGGCTCGCACCGCTCGCTCTCGCGAGAGCTCGCAAGATGGGGTCGCGGGGCAGCTGAGGAGGGGGCCGCGCGGGGGCGGCGCTGCGGCTGCTCTCAGTGGAGCCGGCGGCGGCCCTTTCCCCGCCTTCCCTCCCTTCCCCTCCCATTGAGCGGTTCGAGCCGAGCGCTGCCCACTTCCGCCCCCTCCGCCTGCCATTGGAACTGGCTGCGCTGGGCAAGTCGCGGCCGCCGAGCAGCCGGCGCTCCTGTCCTCCTCCTCCTCCTCGCCTCCTCTTCCTCTCGCCTTTCCTCTTCTTCCGCGGCCGACGCCGCCCCGAGGCCTCGCGACCGCCGAGGCCGCAGCCCGCGCCGCCGCCGACATGAGCTTCTTGTTGTGAGTAGCCAGGCCCCGCACGCGCCGGCTTTGTTCGGGTTCCACCTGGGCCGCGGGCTCGCCCTCGGCTGCCGGCGCTCGGCCCGCCCGCCCGCCTTCCCCGCGCTGCCCGGGCCGGGCGTTCCCACCGGGCAGGGCTCCGCGGACTGCCCGGCGCGCTCGCGCTCCCCGACGGCCGCCTCCACAACAGGCTTCGAGCACGCGTGGGGTCCTTTAGCGCTAAGGGAGCTCTCCGCCCCGATGTACCCGGAGCCTGCGTCCGGATTTCTCCGTCACCCCAACCTCTGCCTTCGCCCCTGTTCCCGGGTGTGCGTTTGCACGCTCTTCATAGATACCTCCCACTGTCCCGCGTGACCCGCATCCAGCGCCTGTCTGCGGCTCGGCTGCCCATTGCTCTTTTCGGGGTCCCAAGCACAGAGGATAGAGCGTCGTACTTTGCCCCGTCACCCCAGGACCCTCTTATCGTCCCTCTTAGTTCTTAGGGCTGGGAAGGTGGGGTGACAAGTCCTGTGGATTAACATCGAAACAAGGTCGCGGGGCGGGATCCGCTGGTGACAGCCTGGGGTCTTCGGGGAAAAGGGGTCTGGAGCAGCCGCCCTGATTGCTAGAGGCGCCCTTCCTCCTAGAGTGCTTGATGAGTGCGGGTTTTTATCTTTTTAAACAACCTCCAAATAGGGTTTGGGTATGTGTCTTGAGTTGATTAGGTCCGCTGGGGAGTTGTCTGGCAAATCATTCGTAAGTGCCACTTTGGCGTCCTATTTAGTGCTGGTCATGACTGCACTTATCGTTTGTTCCAGACGAGGGTTGGGGGCGGGGGCGTGGAGAGGGCAGGGCAGGAAACGGGATGGCCAGATGTGGGTGTAGGGGCAGCAGGCGAGCCTCGGGTCCTCCCAAAACGGGGTTACACGCTGAGGAGTGACTCTTCTGAAGGCTTTACTGCTGCGGAAAAGATAGCACTTAAAGCTTATTTGTAGTTACTATTTCTGTTTTTTCCCTGCCTCCCGTAACTTTTAGTCATCATATTGGCGTCTGAATTCTGAGAATCACCTTTATTTTCTTTCACATGCTCATAGGTAGAATGTTAATTCTTTTGAGGGTGTTTAAGCAAAACTGAGTGATCACAAATTAACCTCAGGGCAGACTTGGTAGTATTTCCAGTATACGTAGGGGGCCTGGATTGTGTCAACTTGCCTAATACGTTTAAGCTTGTGAAACCCCTTTCTTAGGCTCATCTTAGAAGTTGATTTCTGAGTTGTCAGATTGAAACAGTGCTAGATGAGAGGGCCAGGTGACTTTACAAATGTCTTTGTTCCCATTTTAGTTTTGATCAACATATCCAGCCGTCTCAGCTTGAAGCTTCTTAGCTTGAAGCTTCTCATCTTGGGTGTAATTTTACATTGCTGATGTTTGATTTTCTTCAAGAATTTAAAGCCGTTTAGATGATGTCCACGACTGCTGCTGATGGGCTTGTGTCTTTTGGAACTAGTAAGCTAAATTGAAGCAGGTTGAAGAGCCTGAAACAGGGAAGAGCCATATTTGGCTGAAATTAGGGGGCGGAAGAGGTTCTGGTGCTATTTTCTGACTACAAATACAATAGTGTCCTATTTTTACGTGGCTCAGTATTTAATAGATCCAGAAATATGGTGGATTAGTTTTTTTCTCTTAAAGGACATGAGCTATGTAAGAAAATCTTGCTGTAAGTAACGTATATGGCACCTTAGAGAGTTTGCACTATTTGGGTCAGGTCGCATGTAGCAGTTAATATATCCTCAATACATTTAGCCCATGTGCTTGGCAACATGAAAAAGTTACTTGAACATTTTTAGTTTTAGTTTTCGTCCACCAGCACTTTAAAACCCCAAATGAAGACCACATAGAAATGATTATTATCAGAAGTGAAAGAAAAAGTTTTGGTTATTTCATCTATTTATTTGGTATAGCTTCCTCAGTATTGTTCTGTACTGAGAGATGAGCAGTGAAAGGAACAGTTACAGTTTGGGAGTTAAATACAAATATTTTCCTCCAGTTCTTAGAGGCTTACTGGGGCTTCCTGGGAAACCTCTTATCAATGGATGGAGCCCAGGAAGTAAGGGCGTTGCAAGATAGGGTTTTGAAGGCAATGACTCATGACTCTTAGGGGCTATAAGATGGAAGGAAAGAATTATTGATTAAAAAAATTTCACTATGCTAGGCATGATATAGACACTGGGTATCATTTATGACAAAGCAGACAAAAATTTCTGTTAGTGGCAGTATGTTCTGGTAAATATCCATAACACTAAACATCAGTAAATTATGTAGTATGGTTAGAATGTCATAATTGCCATGGAACAAAGTAGAGCAGGGTAAAGAAGTTTTGGGTAGAGAGTGGAGAATAATCTATAGGGTGTGCCCAGATCATCTGCAGGAGTGATAACTTTGTGTAGCTTTTGTACAAATACTCAGGATAAATTTGTATTGCACATGGGGGTCTGGCTGGGAGAAAGCTTTGGTTGTGCTGCCGATTGGCCTCTGTGTGTCTGCAGATAAAGCTAAACTCCCAGATGGTAGGTATGGAAACTTCACAGCAACCTGATTTAACTTCGTAGACTCAAATCTTTAAACATATCCTTAGCACCTCCTATGTGCCAGGCATTGTGCAAGATGTGAGACTCCAGAGATGGTAGACAGTATGTAAATAGTCATATGTAAGAGACACGATGCAACCACGGGGACTCTAAGTATATAGATCAATTTGTTCTATCTAGGCTGCAGGAAGGTTTCATTAAAGAAGTCCATGATATTTAATGGAGGAGGAACAAGAGCTCTTTAAGAGGGAAAGGGGAAATGGGAGATTTCAGTCAGAGGAAACACTGAGGCATGAAACCTCCTATAAATTGTCGATTTTCACATTTATGTGAGAGGCCGTAGAATTTTGAAGCTAGAAGATGTCTGTCAGTAATAGCCTACTTACACTTACCTCTTTTTACTAAAGAGACAAAATCACCAACTTCAGGTTGGTGGTCTAATTATTATTATCATCATTATTGTTATTTTTAGAGACAGGATCTCACCTTATCATCCAGACTGGAGTGCAGTGGCACAATCATAGCTCACTGCAGCCTCGAACTCCTGCACTCAAGTGATCCTCCTGCCTCAGCCTCCCAAGTAGCTGGGACTGCAGGTGCCCACTGCTGCTCTTGGCTAATTTTTCTTATTTTTTGTAGCGATAGGGTCTTGGTATGTTGCCCAGGCTGGTCTTGAGACCAGGAGTTTGAGACCAGCCTGAGCAAGAGCGAGACCCTGTCTCTACTACAAATAGAAAGAAATTAATCGGACAACTGAAAATATATAGAAAAAATTAGCCGGGCATGGTGGCGCATGCCTGTAGTCCCAGCTACTCGGGAGGCTGTGGCAGGAGGATTGCTTGAGCCCAGGAGTTTGAGGTTGCTGTGAGCTAGGGTGTTGCCGCTGCATTCTAGCCGGACGCCGACACAACAGAGCAAGACCTTGTCTCCAAAAAAAAAAAAAAAGTATATTGAGTATTCTCTAAGTTTCTACCATTTTAAAATTTCAAGTCTTTTCTGACTGATGGAATTCCACAAAAACAATTGACTTGGAAAAGACCAAGGTGTAATTTGTTAATGTAAGGTTACTTGGTTGGAACAGAGTTCAAACAGTTAACTTTTTTTTTTTTTTTAAGAGATTGCATCTGGCTATGTTGCCCTTGACTGGCCTCTAACTCCTGGTGCAAGCAGTCCTCTGGCCTTAGCCTCCAAGGTAACTGGGATTGTAGGCATGTGCCACTATGCCTGGCTATAGTTAACTTTTATTTTTATTTATTTATTTTTTTAGACAAGAGTCTTGCTCTGTTGCCCTGGGTAGAGTGCAGTGGCATCATCATAGCCCACAGCAACCTCAAACTCCTGGGCTCAAGCGATCCTCTTGCCTCAGCCTCCCAAGTAGCTGGGACTACAGATGTGCAATAACACACGGCTAATTTTTCTATTTTTTGTAGAGATGGGTTCTCACTCTTGCTCAGGCTGGTCTCCAACTCCTGGCCTCAAGCGATCCTCCCGCCTCCCCTCGGCCTCTCAGAGTGCTAGGATTACAGGTGTGAGCCACCACGTCTGGCCTACAGTTAACTTTTAAATGGAAGTCTGTAGGAAAAGTGGTTTGGGGATGTGGGTGAATCTAAACCAGGTCAGTTTCTGTACAGGAAGAAATAGGTGGGTTGGAAAGGAGGGAAGAAAGGAAGGAAATATTTACTGAGGTCTACGTTAAGTACCTTCCATTTGTCATTTATAAGGATAGCAATTTAGGAAAGGAGGCCCAGGATTTTAGCTGTGTTTAGATGTGTCTTTGTCTCCCTCTCTCCTTCTGTCCCCCGCCCTTTCTTTCTCTCTCTTCTTCTCCCCCCACCCCCCAATCCGAGCATCTTTGTTTTCAGGCAGATGACTTAACTGATTTTAGTGCTTCACCATCCTCACCTGTAAAAGAAGTTAATAATTTTAAAAAATAATAAAATAATAGTTTGCTGAGTGCTTACCATGTGCCAGACACCAAGTGTTTTGGATAATTAACTCAGGTTAATAAGTAGCAGGAATCCCATTTCACAGATAAGGAAATTGGCACAGAGAGGTTACATAATTTCCTCAAAATTATGTAGTCACTAAATGGTGTCGCTGGGATCTGAATCCTGGAAGTCTAGATCCAGAGGTCCTGCCTTATTCCATCTTATCTAAAATTGATAAAACTATACATATATGTGTGTGTGTGTCTCATATATATATATATATATATATGTGCATCATATATATGTGCGTGTGTTAAAGTAGTGATATTCAGGTAGGCTTTTTTTTTTCTAAAGGAACCCAGATAGCTTCTAAAGGCCTCGTTTTTAAGAGAAGTCTTGTGTTACCAAGTATTGTTATCTCTTACTTCTGGGACCCTTTTCTAAGATTCACCAAGAATACAATAATGGAAGAGAAAAGAGAAACTTTTATATGTAAATAATACTTTTAAATTATTTTTAATTTACATTTTTAGTGTAAAAATAATACGTGTTGGAGAAATCACAAAATACTTGCAAGAAAAAGAAGAAAATAAAAATTGCTCGTAATCTGACCTTCAGAGATAACTATTGTTCGTACTTTGGGATGTAACTTCTGACTCTCTTCCATCACATTTTTGTTTGTATGTATTTAAAAACATACACATCTATTCCTACTGTACATAGACCAGGTTTTCCCTCTTGTAAATGTTTTATGCCAATAAATATACTTGTGCAACATCATTTTGAGTGGCTGTTGGCCAAGTATTATCTGACAACCTGATTTAATGTTATGCTTTTTTTGAGGGGGTGGTGGAGAATGGAAGTAAATATAGTCGTCTTTTCAGAACTGTAGTTTTGATAGTTGCAGTACTTGGCTGGCCCTAGTTTGCTTTTCTCATCTGATATAAGATTGCTTTTGTTTCACATATCTGAATGCAAAATAATTACCATGTGATTACTTTTACCATTATTGACTTTTTTCCCTAAGTGTAGTTGCAGAGTTTTGTACTTTTTGAGTTTCTGTGTGAAAGCACATATAGTACTTCTCTTCATTGTATATTTGATTAGGAGATGTTGAGGCAAAATAGCCATATGTTGCCTCTTGAAAAATACGAAATCAAACTAAGTCCTATAGAGAACTTTTTAAAACTCTTCCTTTCTTCCCACATTTCCATTTTCGTTTTGTATTAACCCACTTAAGGTTGTCTTTTACTACACATTTAATTAAGTGTAGCTGTGAAATCTGTTCATTTACAGAACTGATTTTTGAATTTCATTTTGAAGCATTTTTCCACTTTCAGAAAAGTTACAGAGACCAGCATAAGGAACCTCCATGTATTCCTTATCCAGATGCCCTATTGAGTTTCATCTGTTGCTTCAACAATGTCATCTTCAGCCAAAGGATCCGGTCACGAATCACGTATTGCGTCCAGTTATGTGTCTGTAGCATTTTTCAAACTGAAATAGTCAGTCTTTCCTTGACTTCCATGACCTTTACATTTTTGAGGATTATAGGTCTGTCATTTTGTAGAATATCCCTCAGTTTTAGTTTCTCTGATGTTTCTTTGGGAATCTGGGTTATGCATTTGGGGCAGGAATCTCACAGAAGCTATGTGTGTTTTTCTGACTGCATCGTATCAGATGCACATAGTGTCTATTTGTCCATTGTTGGTGGGGTTAACTTTGATCTTTTGATTGAGGTGTCTAGGTGTCAGCCAGGATTCTCCACTGTAAATTTGTTTTATCTTTTTTTCTCTTGGTAATTTATATTTTGTGGGGAGATATTTTGATACTGTGCAGCTCTCCCATTCCTCATTCTGTTTTCACCCACTAGTTTCAGTGTCCATTGATGCTTCTTGTCTAAATGACTCAGGTGATTGCCAAAATTCTGAATCCGTCATTGTTTCTAAATTTATTAGCTGGCAGTTTTACTGTAAGGAAGAACTTATTCTCATTTATTTGTTTTTTTAAATATTAATATGTGCTATGATCTGAATGCTTGTATCCCTCTAAAATTCGTATGTTGAAATGTAATCATCAAGGTGATAGAAAAAGAAAGTGTGGCCTTTTAGAGGTGATAAGGTCATGAGGGCAGAGCCCTCATGGATGGGATTAGTGTCCTGATGAAAGAATCTTGAGGGAGCACGTTAGCCCCTTTGCCCTTCCACCACGTGAGGACACATATAAGGAATAGGCCCTCACCAGACACCCAATCTGCTGGTACCTGATTTTGGGCTGCCAGCCTTTTATCCTTTCATTTTTTGAGACAGAGTCTTGCTGTGTTGCCCAGGCTCAAGCAATCATCCTGCCTTAGCCTCCCGAGTAGGTGGGACTACAAGCTCATGCCACCATGCCCAGCTAATGTTATATGTATAATGTAGATGTGTGTGTGTGTGTTTGTATGTGTGTGTATATTCACACACATATGTGTGATATGTGCCTGGGTTTGAACTCTTGGCCTCAAGCAATCCTCCCACCTTGGCCTTCCAAAGTGCTGGGATTACAGGTGTGAGCCACTGTACCTGGCTTGCCCAGCCTTTTAAACTTTGAGCAATAAATTTCTGTCTTTTATAAATTACCCAGTCTAAAGTGTTTTGTTACAGCAGCCCAAACTAACTAAGACAATGTGGCCACATGGATTTCTGTTACTCAATGAATTATAATCTGTAACTACCATTATTTATTTTGGTACTCAAATTGTCCTAGTTGTGGCTAGTGGGAACTCTATTCAGGATGGCTTATGTGTCCTTTTGACTTGTTCCCATCTTTCTCTGACCACTTCCTTTCTGGCTCAAGAAGTTCCAGGTTTATCTTATACTTTCTCTGCACTAGTCCTGGAAATGCCCATTTATCTGAGGACCATGGTTCTGTTCAATGGAGAATGGTATTTTAGAAACCAAAATCTGGGTGTAGGTATGCTCATTATTAAAGATGTGTTGCTGCTCCCAGGCCATCCCATTAGATAGTGCTAGAAAATACATACACTCATTTACATCCATGTATTTTTATCTGTATCTACTTGTATACATTAAATGAGTTCACACCACTGCCTTCAGTTCCAAGCCAGTAGGGCAGGATTTATTCTAGCCTTCTCCCTTTCTGTATTTTCACTTTCTTCGTTGTCATTGAGAAACCTGACTCCTATCATTCTTAGATACTTATTTGCTCAATCCCCTGTATTATAGCTATTCTCTTGACCCTGTCTGGCCACCTTCTTGTGGCCTGGGCCCCAGCTGTTGTATAGCCACCAACACCTTTCCTTGGTGCATCTGTGCGCTCCTGCTGTAGCCACATTAAAGGTGGAAGCAGGCTGAGACTCCATTGTGTATGGTATTTGTGTGACAGTAATCTATATTTTTCCTGTGAATCATGTGTTTAAGATCAATGCAGCAGAAATGTTGGGAGGATTAGAAATACTGAATGTAAAAGGCCTAGCTCCATAAATTGTAGTTATGTGCAACAGTGATACTTGGTTCGTTTTCAGTAGCTCAACAGTGATGATGATTGCTAGTGCTGTTATTATTTTTATAAACACATTTGCCATTTCTGATTACTTAAATTGTGGCAAATTCCTGTATACAGGTAGCCATACAACAGCTGGGGCCCAGGCCACAAGAAGATGGCCAGACAGGGTCAAGAGAATAGCTATAATACAGGGGATTGAGCAAGTAAGTATCTAAGAATGATAGGAGTCAGGTTTCTCAATGACAATGAAGAAAGTGAAAATATGGAAAGGGAGAAGGCTGAATAAATTCCTGTAGGTTTATTATGGTATGTGTCAGTGCTACTTTGATTTTTCTGAGATTAGAATTTAACACGTTGACTGCCACACTAGAAAAAAAATTTTTTTCCTTGGGGCCACAGTGTTTTGTTATGAAAATAGAATAAAAACTTTGAAAACAAAACAATCCTTTCTAATTTAATGAAAAATTTCTGGTTTTTTTTTATTGTTTTCTGTGTGTGAGTTATATGCAACTTGAAAAATAGTTCTTGCTGCTCCCAAGGTGTGTGAGTTATATATGCTTCACGAGGCCTGGGCTCAAAACAGCGGGAGTTAAATACAACTCACATGCCAGTTAATGCATTAAAAGCAGGAGTTTAAAGATAAGCAAACATTATTTGGGTAATAGACTAAGTACTCATAGGCAAGTGGCCTTATTGTTATTATAATATTTGTAATGGAAAGGTTGAGTTTTCTTTTACTGCTACTCCTGTTTCATCTTTCTGCCTAAGTCTTTTTGTTGTCCTCAAATAGAAATTTGATAAGAATAGTTTAGTCATTTTAGTATTGTAGTATTAGGTATTAGAGGGACGTTTTTTATGTAAGTGTTCCTTTGTAGAAATAGGTAATGACATAACTTAGTGTAAATGTATAACTCAGTATAAATGATGAATAATTAAGTAGAAACAGTAGGGGAAAAGTATTTTAAGGCAACTTTTCTGGTATCATGGTGTCTCAGATCATGTTACAGACAGATGAGCAACAGCATGACTCTCCTGCTCTTTAGAAATCCATTTGTTTGCTAGAGCCTTGTAGCATTAGATTTAACTACTGAAATAGCTCTTTGTTTAAAAACTCCCTGTGGTTATAGTTTTTGTTCACATATGCCTGCTTCCATTCTAACTAGCCCTTCCCCACACCCTGCCAGATATTCTGTTGTCTCTGTTATTCTCAGCTCTTAGAAATGGCACTTTTCAGTCTGTGAACAACAAACTGCACAGCATTACTGTGAGGTCCGCTGCTTATGACTCCGACTTCCTGTTAAGGACTCCCAGGGGGGTCTTACCAGTCAAACTTTTCAGCCCTTTAATCAGTTCTTTGTCAACCTTATCAGTTTTTCACTTGGAAAATGGCAAGCCATCAAGAACTGAAAAATTTTTAAAAATTATATTTCTAATTATAGTTAGAACCAAACGTACCAAAAAGTACAATTCTAAATGGCTAGACATTTGGGAACCAAAATGTGCCTCAATTGAGCTCTGTTGATTTTAGCTTTTTCTCAAGTGGGAACACATTCGTAAGGTGTTGCATTGTCTAGTGATTACTATACTTGTTAGAGATATTTATGTCATTCGACATTTAGGAAAAAATACTACTGTCATCTTATGCAGCAGAAGAAAAGCTGCTCTTGGCCCTCTGATGACAGAAGGCACCCCCAGGACTAAAGGGATCAATATCTGTACATAACTATGACCCTTGAGAAGTCTGCTTTAGACTTATCTTAAAGTGTGGAGCTTTGGCACCACCTAGAAGCATGTTAAAAATGCAAGTGCAAGATTTCAGGTCCCAATCCTTAGATTAGAATGCGTTTTAATAAGATCCCTAGGTAATTTGAAGGCACCTTCCAAGTTTGAGAAGCTTTAGACAATAGTAAATGGGCGGATGCCTGAATATTGATTTAAATGATTCAAAATTAGGTAAAGAAGAAAAATTCTTGGGATTAAATATAGAACTACTTCTGTCTTTGAGAGATTCTCAGTAAGGAGCCACAATATAAATCTCCTTATTGTTCTTGCATACTTGCAATTATTTTATTGTTTAAGGTCTTTTTTTTCCCCTTCTGGACCATAAGTTTCATGAGTGTTTGTTCACCATTTTATTTCCTGCTTGGCAAAGATGTCTTCTATATATATATATATATATATATATATATATATATATATATATGTATGTATATTTTTAAATTAGCTGAAGGTTGTCATGGAGAGAACAGTGGCCTGTGAGTGAGGAGACCTGGGTTTCAGAGTCTTTGGTCTGTCACTAGCCATGTGACCTTGGGCAGATGATTTAATTTCTTAGCTTCTCTTTCCTCTGTCTATTTGAGGGGAAGGGAATGCTTATTCCATTGGGTTAATGTGAGACTTGAATGACAGAGATGTATGG
Source organism: Indri indri (assembly GCA_004363605.1). NCBI lineage: Eukaryota > Metazoa > Chordata > Mammalia > Primates > Indriidae > Indri > Indri indri. The sequence continues at coordinate 27,343 of RJWJ010008504.1, forward strand.
TAGCTTTTCATAAACCAGAAAGTCCTGTGTAAACACTGTCATTATGCTTGTTCATGAAATTCCCAAGCCCAGTGTATAAACTCTGCATTCCAAATTTTGTTAAGCTATTTTATAAATGCATGGCATTGTTGCATAATATAATAGACATTTGTTGAACACCTCCTGTGTGTAAAGCAAGGTGTTACGTGCTGGTGGGGGGAAGAGAAAGGAAGGGCTTCAGAAATTAATAAGATGTAGTCTTTGCCTTCAAGAATCTTAAAATTGGAGACCAGCATGTTAAATGGATGTATTCCTTAATAGTTGTTTTAACTCATTAGTTCCAAGTCCTCTGGCTAATGATGGTTAAAGATCCTGTTGTTGCATTGAGTATACAAACTTATTTGGCTGTAGGTATGAAATAGTTGCAGTCAATATTTATAACAGTTATAAAATGTGTGTAGTGTGTTCGCTTATTCAGAACAGGAATTTTGCGGATTTGCGCTTCTGTATTAGGCAGAGGCAATGTTTATTGGATGGATTCGGGGGCCTGCCCTGCTTGTTCTTGGCGCTGCTGTTACTGCTATTCCACTCTAGCTACCGTGGTGGGTTTTAATGCGAAAGTAGCTTGGCTCCTTTTGCCCACCCCTTACCTGCAGTTCACTTGGGCTTTGCAAGTAGAGATTGGAACGGGCCGGAAGTGGTTGGCAAAACTCCAAGGCATAGAAGGCCTCCACTCCAGCCTCGTCTGCGCCTTCCCTCCCCCACAGTGCTCAGCCATTTTATTTGCATTTCTTTCAACCTACGTTTCTCCCACGTCTCCCTGCCGTTGTAAATGCTGGTCCTGTTATTCTGGCTGGACTGCTCTTCTGTTCCCCACCCCGATTCCTTTAGTTCTAGAGCCAACTCTCTCCCCTGGTCTGTACCCCTTCCAAGTTGGTTAGATACCATTTCAGGACCCTTCATAGTTCTTATCAGAGCCCTTTCAAAGACATTGTATTCCCAATGCCAGTACGTGTGACCTCTTTGAAGACTGGGCAGTTTCAGAAAGTGTTTTTAACATCTACCACCTAGCATAATGCCTGTTATATATTACACAGTCAGTAACAAAAAAAAATTTTTTTCTAGCAAATCCTTGACATTTGCAAGAATTTTCATGGTGGGAGGTGGGGGGTGTGAGTGATTTCCCTCATTCTGTTCTAATTTTTCCCTTCAAAAGATTTTAGAAAAAAAAAAAAGGGTAGCTACTGTGCACAGAAAGGTTTGGAGCACCTATTTATTGATTAGTATTTTTTGAGACAGGGCCTTGCTCTGCTATCCAGGTTGAAGTGCAGTGGTATAATCAGAGCTCACTGCAGCCTTGAACTCTTGGGCTCAGGCCTCAGACTCCTACTGCCTCAGACTTCCAAGTAGCTAGTACTCTGTACATGCCACCTGTGCCCAGCTAATTTTTTAATTTTTTTGTAGAGACGGGGTCTCACTATATTGCCCAGACTGGTCTCAAATTCCTGGCCTCAAGCAATCTTGGCCTTCCAAAATGCTGGGATTATAGACACGAGCCACTGTGCCCAGTCCTATTTATTGATCTTTGTCGGATGGTTTTGTATAGACCTTTCAAGGATTGGCATATGCCAGTCACGTGTTTCCTGCCTCTCAGTATGCCCTGTGAATTGTGTTCCCAGTACCAGTGAAAGAGTGCTCATTCCTGGCATCCCCACCACTGTTGTACCACTGAGAAAAACAATCATGGCACCTTCTTGGACTTTTTATATTAATGCCAAGTAAACAACTTATTTAATAATAGTAAAGATTCTTCCAGAGAATTCCCATCTCCTGTATTTCTAATGGCATACTTAAGGTACTTTTGCATCCTTTGCTGGTAGGATTTTTTCTCTTTTATTTTAAAATGGGAAAATATCTTTTATGTTACAATTTGGAAGGGAGCTCTTTAATAAATGAATTAAAAAATGAACAGTCATGTGAAAAGTAATGGTAGAATATAATTTAAAAATACTTTGTCCAGGCCGGGCACAGTGGCTCATGCCTGTAATCCCAGCACTTTGTGAGGTCAAGGCAGGAGGATTGCTTGAAGTCAGGAGTTTGAGACCAGCCTGAGCAAGAGTGAAACCCTGGCTCTTCAAAAAATAGAAAAACTAGCCAGGCGTGGTGGCCAGGAGTTTGAGGTTGCAGTGAGCTATGATGACGTCACTGCAATAGAATGAGACTGGGCAGCAGGAAAAGACTATCTCAAAAAAAAAAAAAAAAGACCCAAAAAACCCCACCTTTGTCTATAAATGTGTGTTACAGTTACAGAATGAAGTTTTAAAATATTAATAACGTACTGGGAAAATACTGCTTTTCTCCAAGATCAGCCTACATTTTAGTCTGTAAAGGAGAATTTTACGAAGTGAGAGAGTTAACTCAAATTGTTATTTGTATTTGTATTTCTTGTTTCTTAGTTATCTTTCTGATACTTTTAGTGTAGATAATAAGCTCATAATTTAATGTAAATAATAAACATGTTTGGGAGGCAGATGGCATACTTGGAGCTGTAAAAATGATGTATCGATTCTGGGGGTAGATTTAAAGCTGCTTTTCACCTATTACTCTTAATGCATTTATTGCTTTCCTCATGGTGTCTGATAGAAAGCTATGCCAGGGCGTTTTCTTTCTGGATTATTTCAGGGTAGGGAGTCTTTTCTTTTCGTAACTCTTTTGCTAAAGTATGAGTAAACAGTAGTGTCCAGTTGCTAGTGCATGTAAAGAGTATGCCTTTATATGCTTACTGTTTTTGAGCATTTATAAGTTGAACTATGAAATATTATAAGCATGAGTAAGTTATATTATGACAACTCAGAACACTGTTTACCATTTTATCAATTAATACTTTGTATAATTGTATGTGTGAAACCCTGCTAGCCTAGTGAATTCGTTCTTTTAAAATTTTCTGATTTTTATTTTTTTTTTAGAGACAGAGTCTTGCTCTGTCACCCAGGCTGGAGTGCAGTGGCATGATTGTTGCTGATTGTAACCTTAAACTCCTGGGCTCAGGCTAATCCTTCTGCCTGAGTAGGTGGGACTACAGGAGCCCACCATGAGACCTGGCTATTTAAAAACATTTTTTTGTAGAAGTCTTGTTGTGTTGCCCAGGGTGGTCTCCAACTTCTGGCCTCAAGCAGTCCTCCCACCTCAGCCTTCCTAAGCGCTGGGATTACAGGCCTCTTCCAGCCTGTTCTTTTTTAGTTCTCAAAAAGATACTAGGGAGAAGAGGGAGGGTTTTTATATTTAGTTATATGCATTTTTTTCTCTTTTTCCCTTCTTTGATGGTTTCACTTATTTGTGTTATCCTTTCTTAGTTTAAATGATCAGAGTTGAAACCCATTCCAGGTACTGAGGAGCATCGCAGAGTCCCAGGTAATATGAAACGTCACTTTTGCAATTGCCTGCACTGGGATTAAAGGGGCTTCTTAAAAAAATTATTTTTCATTGTACCTTTCCTGGGTTTTTTACATAGCCCTTTCTCTGCCTGTGTTCCAGGTTCGAGTACATCTGTGTATTACTTTCACAGTGGACCTTTCCTGATGTCACACTGATACCTAAGTGCTTATTAATCTTCGTTTGGAGAAGTCATGGTTGTCCTGTGCTTAGATACCATAAGTCTGTGCTTAAACCATTGTTCATCTGAAAGATTTGTTTGCTTCCCAGACAGAAAGGGGAAAATGAAATGATCTTTTTTTTTTTTTTTTTTTTTGAGACAGAGTCTCACTCTCTTGCCTGGGGCGAGTGCCGTGGCGTCAGCCTAGCTCACAGCAACCTCAAACTCCTGGGCTCAAGCGATCCTACTGTCTCAGCCTCCCGAGTAGCTGGGACTACAGGCATGTGCCGCCATGCCCGGCTAATTTTTTCTATATATATTTTTAACTGTCCAATTAATTTCTTTCTATTTTTGGTAGAGACGGGGTCTCGCTCTTGCTCAGGCTGGTCTCGAACTCCTGAGCTCAGAACTATCCGCCTACCTCGGCCTCCCAGAGTGCTAGGATTACAGGCGTGAGCCACCGCACCCGGCCCATGAAATGATCTTTAATGAAAGAAATGTTTTGTCTCAATTCTTCTATAGAAGAATTCAAGTATTCTTATGATTTGCAGTTGTCCTCTAAAAGAGTATGTCTAGAACCTGTGTAGGCTCCTGTAAGTCAGGCTCAAAGAGGTAGAGCTTGGAATTTAGGTAGTCGTAGTACAGAACTTATATAACTTGGGCAAAATTATTCCACTTTTGTGTCTTTTTTTCTTATTGGTAAAAAACCAGTTATTTGACAGTGTGCAGTCTTTCTTCTAAAATAGTGTTTGAGAAGATTTATGGTGACTTGTGGAATTGGTAAGAATGAGATCAGACCTATGGAGGAATAGTTTACTTATAGTGATTTTTAGGGTTGGAAAGAATTCTAGTCCAACCGTTTTGTTTTTAGATGAACAGTTGCTCTGGGATTTTGTGATTTTCTGAGGTCATACTTTGTCAATTGTATAAACAAATTCCAATGAGCCTAATTTTGATTACTAAGAATTTCAAGTGTTTTACTATTTTATTTGTGTTTTGTGACATTAGATGATTTCCACTCTTCTTGCAGTTGCTCACTATGATAAAAGTGTACAATATGTAGATACAATTCAGCTTATGTTTGTGGAATGGGCCTCTAGCTACCAAGGATAAAGAGATGGTACAAATATATTTAACTGGCATTAATTATTGAGTACTGACTGTGTACCAGGTAGGGCTCTGTATTTCTATATATATCATTTAATTTTCAGAACCATCCTGCGTGGTAGATGGTATGATTTCTCTTCTTGGCAATCAGAACAGTTAAGTAGCTTACCTTGAATCACATAACTAGTATTAGATAGATCAGTGTTTCCAATCTATTAAGTTGATGCAAAAGTAATTGTAGTTTCAGACCGTGAATTTTAAATCATTATAACTAGGCTCAAACACATCTTTATTAAGCAAAATAGGGACCAATGCACTCAGTACATTTTTGCCAATGAGAAATAAAATCCGTGCTTAGGGATTCTTCAAACCCTTGGGAAAGCATTTTCTGTATCCTGCTGGTGGTTGTGGAAGTGTTTTTCCTGTAAAAAGTTGTGGAGATGCTTGAAGAAGTGGTAGTTGGTTGGCGAGAGGTCAGGTGAATATGGCGAATGAGGCAAAACTTCGTAGCCCAGTTCTTTCAACTTTTGAAGCATTGGTTGTGTGACATGCGGTTGGGCGTTGTCCTGGAGAAGAATTGGGCCCTTTCTGTTGACCAATGCCAGCTTCAGGCATTGCAGTTTTCAGTGTATCTCATTGATTTGCTGAGCATACTTCTCAGATGTAACAGTTTTGCTGGGATTCAGAAAGTTGTAGTGGATCAGACCGGCAGCAGACCACCAAACAGTGACCATGACCTTTTTTTGGTGCAAGCTTGGTTTTGGGAAGTGCTTTGGAGCTTCTTCTCAGTCCAACCACTGAGCTGGTTGTCGCCGGTTGTCATGTAACATCTACTTTTCGTTGCATGTCACAATCCGATCGAGAAATGGTTCGTTGTGTGCAATAAGAGAAGACGACACTTCAAAACGACAATTCTTTTCATTTTTGGTCAGCTCATGAGCTTTTTCGAGCTTTTTCACCTTCGGCAACTTCTCCTGCAGTTATAAGAGGATCGGCTTAGAGGATTGCTCTCAACTGGTCATTGTCAACATCCAATGGCCAGCCACTGAGCTCCTCATCTTCAAGGCTCTTGCATCCTTTGCAAAACTTCTTGAACCACCACTCACTGTATGTTCATTAGCAGCTCCTGCGCTAAATACATTTATTGATGTTGCAAGTTGTCTCTGCTGCTTTACTACCCATTTTGAACTTGAATAAGAAAATCACTCAAATTTGCTTTTTATGTGACATCATTTCCGTAGTCTAAAATAAATACAAAAAAACAGCAAGTAATAAGTCATTATCAAAAAACATAAAGCAAGAAACGAGCATTAAAATGATGTATAATGAGAGTGGGTGAGTGGGTGGGTAAGAAAAAAAGAAAAAAAAATGATGTATAGCCACATTTATTTAAGAATGTATTCCAGCGTCAAACAGCGAATTTCAACAATGCTAAAACCACAAGTACTTTTGCACCAACCTAATAGGCGACCCAACTGCAAAAATCAACATTCTTGGCCGGGCGCGGTGGCTCACGCCTGTAATCCTAGCTCTCTGGGAGGCTGAGGCAGGCGGATTGTTTGAGCTCAGGAGTTTGAAACCAGCCTGAGCAAGAGCGAGACCCTGTCTCTACTACAAATAGAAAGAAATTAATTGGACAACTAAAAATATATAGAAAAAATTAGCCGGGCGTGGTGGTGCATGCCTGTAGTCCCAGCTGCTCGGGAGGCTGAGGCAGGAGGATCGCTTGAGCCCGGGAGTTTGAGGTTGCTGTGAGCTAGGACGACGCCACGGCACTCTAGCCCGGGCAACAGAGCAAGACTCTGTCTAAAAAAAAAAAATCAACATTCTTTTACTATATGAAATAGATAATGTCTGAGTTAAATAATAACAATAAATGGATTTTATTGATCTTTTTGCCAAGCATAGCACTAGTATTTTACTTTTGGGTTTCTAATCGTTAAAACAACTGTTGCTCTCTCCATTTTGTAGATGAGACAAATAAGGTTCCAGAGAGATTAAGAAATAAGTCAAAGTCCCTCATAAGTAGTGGAGCTGCAATGTGATCCCAGGGCCATAGGATTCGAGTCAGCAGTCTGTTTTTCCACTACCCCATGCTGCATGCTGCTTTTACAAATTTCAGCCTGATCTGTGTTTAATTGATGATTTTTGTTTTCCTCAGGGGCCATTGCTATGGCAAATTGATTGAATCTGGCAATGTTTCTAAGGCGAATGTTTTTTAAACAATTCTGATAATAGAGCTAAGGGTGATAGCAGTAGCACATACCAGCTAGTAAGCCATTAGGATGAAAAGTCTCCATATGTATAGATGGTTTTGACTTATCTGCGGTACACTGTAAAAATGCTGAAATCATACGTGTGTGTGTGTGTGTGTGTATATATATAGACAGAGAGAGAGAGTACAGTATGCTGATCTTTTAAAGAGAGCAATTTATTAACATTTCTTTACAGAATCCATTTTATTACCATGTTTTGATGAAGCATTCAAACTTTTTTGAATTAAGCTTTCAAACTTTTTGAAAATTTAGTTTTATTTTTGTCAATGTTCTACGTATACACACTTTAATTTATAGTTCTTTATAGTTCTGTAAAGTTTGTGATCAAAACGACCCCTCCTTTTCTGCTTCCTAGATATGGCCACTTTGAAGTCTTCTACCTGATAGTTTAGATTTTTGATTTCGTATCTCTAACTTGTTCATACTGTTACTTCTTGATTTCTAGATTTCTAGGCATTAACTGTTGAATTCTTATTGTGGAAAAAAGGATTTCACCCCACCCTCGCCCCCAAATACCATATACGTACATACTTCCCATCCTGCCACCTTTCTTGGTATAAATACTATATAAACTCTGTGAACAGCTGAGCCAAGTACTATATATATAATTTATTTTTTCTCTTCCGGAGGGAGAAACCATCTCTCCAATTGTTGTGTTTAATTTTCTATGTACTCATTATTCTTTAATCCCCAAATACTCTTCCAGTTAACCTTCAAACACATTCAAATTCTTTTACTTAATCTTCTTTAACTCGTCTCTGTTGTAGCTTTCTGACCTGCTCCAGTCTGTATTGGTTGATATTGTCGAGTCCTGCTGATTAGCTGTCATTTTTGGAATCTCCCTTCACCTCCACCCTGGAGATTCCCCTTACACAGCTCTTAGGTTGAATTTCCTTTTTTTTTTTTTTTGGATCCTGTGTCTTTCTTGATTTTTACTCTCTTATTTTGGTGAGGCATGTCCTCTAAAAGTTCTCTAGAAACAGTAAGAAGAACACAAATATTCTGAAATCTTACGTATCTAAAAATACCCTCGTACTTGATTGGTATTGTGTCAGAGGAGTGCAGAGTTCTAGGTTGGGAAGAATTTTCCCACAGAATTTAGTTTTAATTTATCTGGGTTCTAAGTGCCATTTGTTACTGAGAAGTATAAATGCCTTTCTGATTCCTGATCTTTTGTATGAAGCTTTTTCCTCCCCTGGATTATTTTAAGGTGTTATCTTTGTACTACTCCTGAAATTTCATAATGGCATTTTCTAGTCTATTTTCATCCACTGTGTTTGTGGGTTCTCTTTTAGTCTAAAAACGACTTTTTAATTCTGTGAAAATTCCTGATTTATTTCCTGGATGAAATATTTCCTTTTTTTAATACACTGTTCTGAATTTCCTATGTCTTGGACATTGGACCTCTCGGACTGGTCCTTGATTTTCTTCTTCTCCTTTCCCATCTCTTTGTTGTTACGCTTTATGTTCTAGGAGATTATTTTATTTTATTTTCTATTCCTTGTATTTTTCATTTTTAAAAAATTTTAAGAGTCCTATTTAGTTTGTCTTTTTTTATATAGTGTTCTGTTCATGAAACATTTTTTTCCTATTGCAGAGAATATTACTGATAGTTTTTGGGGTTTTTTGGACATTTTTATTTTACATAGTTTGTCCTCCAAGTTGCTTTTTTCTATTTTGGTATCGTCTTTCATGTTAGAGGCTTCCTTCAAGTGTCTGATAACTCTTTTGCTTTCTGCTTTTATTTAAAAATAGGACTAAAAAGCTAATGGATCTCTGTGTGTTTCTCAGCGAGCAGGTATATGCAGAGCTGCCCCCAAAGGCTGAGGGAGCTGAGAGGCTGAAGAAAGAAGCTAACAAATTGAGTTTCTCAGAAAGAAATATTTAATAGAGACTTCCTGAGTGGCCACAAGTGAAATGGTGAATCCCTGCACATGCCCTCCAGAAAATATCCTTGGCATAGCAAGCTTTTTTGGTAAAAAATGTAGCTGCTCATGTCTCAGACTTTCTTGCAAAACTCATGACCACTGATGGGGGTGTTGGCGGGGTTAGATAAGCATCTTTATGAGGGGCTGGTTATCTGTGCTACAGGCATTATTTAAAGACCTTGCTTGCTGCAGAGCACCTTGGCACGCAGGAGTCAAAGTTAGTGGTCATGGCGGTTTCACTTCAAGATGGTATCACTCTTGCCATGCAACTGGCTGTTTTCCTACAGTGTGCATATGGGTGGAGGGCATGTCAACTGTGGGCTTTGCTAAAGGATGATATAGCTAGGTTATTTCCTGGAAGAACTCTTGATATAAATATCTTTCTGGGTCTTTATACCTGGTGTGGTCAGATTTGCCAAAGAAAGCTTTTTTTTTTTTTTTTTTTTTTTTTTAGGTTGTTATCCTGGCTGCAAAGTTTTTACAATCCTGGTTGGGGGAAAAGCATAGGGGTTTCAATGCTGATTATTCAAACTCACTTTATCTCCAGGTGTTACATATGTTATACATACCTGCAACTGTGCCTGTGTCCCCCAACCCAGAGACCCTCTGTTTTCCTTTCCATAGAATAAACCTTCAGCATCTAGTCTTTTTTCAGGGTGGGAGTGGGAAAAAAACCCACTGGTGGATTGCAGAGGGGTTCTGGAGGTATAACTGCTTAAACAGACTGGTAAAAATCTTGTTCTATTTCAAGTCCCACTTCTAGAGTATCCTACATCTAGAGGTGCCCCTAGTTCCTGAATCTTTTGTGCGGTCTGTGGTGTAAATTGCGTTGCTTCTAAATTTAGGATTAGGTTTTCTTAGGCATGCTAATTCAGTTATTCATCTACTTTATAATTTCCAAATTTTTTAAAAAAGACAAAGTCTTGCTGTGTTGCCCTGGCTACAGTGGCTATTCACAGGCTCTATCATAGCACACTCCAGCCTCAAATTTCTGGCATTAAGTGGTCCTCTCACCTCAGCCTCCTGAGTAGCTAGGACAACAGGTACGCACCACCCTGCCTGGCTTATAATTTCCAAAATTTTGTTGTTGTTTCCTCTTTCATTCTTTTTATCTTTGGGAGGTTATTATTTTTAAAAAATTAATTTTTGAGTAGGAAGTATAGGCTAATGTATATTTTCAACCCACCATCTTCAACTATCACTCTTCAGAATAGTTTTATTGTAAGCACTAATCCATTGTCCTGCCACGTTCTGTTAAGCATCCACAATTGTGTTGTGTCTAAGTGAAAAGAAATTATGTCATTGTGTTGAACTACTTTGTTTTTGAATTGTCTTTGTTATAGCAATGTGTTAGTAGGTAGTCTAAACATCCTTTTTGCAACTAATACCTTGACCATTCAATAACTCTCATTTCTGCAAGAAAACAGATTAATCTGTATTTGAACTGCAAGGAACTATCTTTTATGAATCTTCACAGCTTCCCATGGTTCTTAACATGGCATTGTCTTGCCAGTATTAGGTATCCTAGAGGATTAAAGAGGAATCTCTGTCCATTGTATCAACACTGTTATCAGTTAAATGTCTCTGAATTCTGATTCTAGGTAGGTGAACAATTTTCCTTTCATTTTTGTTTATTTTCACATTAATAATAAAAAACAGTATTAGGGCATTAAAATATTAATTGATCTTTTAAAAATATCTGAGCTTTGAATTAGGAATTTGGTTAACCAAATTGAACTATAGTATTTAGTATCATTATAATTATAGAAGTAGACATTTACATTGTCTGGCTTTCTCTTAATTTGTTCCTGGTTATCAAATCTCTTCCTGACCACTTCAACTGTTTTTTAATTTGAAATTCCAGATGCTCTTTTAGATATGAAATGTGGTATCAATACTATGGTTTAATTTCTAGTTACCTCTTCATCATTTTTGTTTGCTGCAACTTACGTAGTTTCTTCCTTCCCTCCCTCCTTTTCCATCCTTCCTTAAGATTGTGACATTTTTCTTTGGTATCTTTTTTTGCAGAAAAAACTCGGTGATGTCTGTGTTTAAACGACAATTTAATACCTTTAACGTAAATCTAATCAGTGAGATCACGGCTTCTTGGTATTTTTCAGTTTATCATTGTGGTGAAACTAAACTGATGTACTTAAATATCTGTCAGAAGAATGGATAATTTGATATTAACCCAATAATAATTTTGTTTCTAAAAGCTCTTGATTAGATGTTTTAATAATTGCATAAAGTTTTAGTAAGTTTTATAATTCAATTATTATTTATTATCAGTTTTTGCTGATATTCTGGATTACTCAGGTTATGCCTCAGAAGTAGCGTTAGCAACTCATTTAAATCTTTAATGTCTTTGACCTTAATTATTCATTGGTTAAAATTTATCTCTAAATCAGGAATGATCCGCATTTTATTTAAAAAATTTTTTTAAAAACCTTAAAAAGCAAAAAATCCAATTATCTGCATTTTAAATTAGATTTATAGGAAAAAATGATTTATAACTCTTTTTGAGACACAGTCTAACTCCATCACCCCAGGTATAGTGCAGTGGCATCATCATTGCTCACTGCAACCTCAAACTCCTGGTCTCAAGTGATCCTCCTGCCACAGCCCTTGGAGTAGTTGGGACTACAGGCACTGGACACCATGCCTGGCTAATTGTTCCCATTTTTGACATGAGCGACAGGGTCTCACTCTTGCTCACGCTGGTCTTGAACTCCTGACCTCAAGTGATCGTCACCCCTCAGCCTCCAGAGTGCCAGGGTTGTAGGTGTGAGCCACCATGCCTGGCAGATTTATAAATTTTATATTCATGTTGCCAGTATTTTCTGTGTAATTAAAGTAGAATTACAATTTAATAAAAGAAATAACTGTATTTCCTGGGACACTTGATGAGTTTTTATAGGCATCAACATAGGTTTCCTTATTTTTTTGAGCATATTAATTTAATGCCTTGAACTTCTTATAAATGCCATGGTTTTGAACATTAATATAAATTATTTTACAAATATCAAAGCTTTCTGTTAATCACTGTTTAATAGAATAAACCACAGAATATATAAACTATAGATTTTTTCATTAAGTAAAAACTTAGGCCTTTTATCCTGAATGTATGTGTGTTTTTATCCAAAAGATAGATCTATAGGATCAGAAAATAAGTGTGACGCTCATAGAAAATTTTAGGAGAAAATTAATGTTCTCATGATAGCCTGAGAGAAGGGATACAGACTAGGGCAGGAGTTCTTTATCTGGGTTTATGAATAGATCTTAGCGCCCTCCCCCGAATTCCTGTATGGAAAATATTATGTGTTTTATGACTCTAGAGAGGAGGTTCCGATTGTTTTTCAGATTATCAAAGTCTCAAAATAGATTAAGGACTAAAGGCAGAGAGGTCAGTAAAGAGAAAAATTATTGTGTATTTAAAAAAAAATTACTGTATGTGTTTAAAAATTTTTTCATTGCTACATATTAGATGTTCATATTTGGGGGGTACATGTGATAATTTGATACATTCATATAATCAAATCAAGGTAATTGTGATATCCATTACCTTAAATATTTATCTTTTTTAAATGTCAGGAACATTCAAATTATTGTCTCATAGCTATTTTGAAATGTATAATTGATTAATGTTAACTATAGTTTCCGTACTGATCTATATCGAACACCAGGTCTTATTTCTTCTAAGTGTATATTTGTACCTATATTGTACAAATGCTTAAGAGTGTTGTTGCAGGTATTTCCATTTTGTGCAGCTCAGAGATATGTTTCAGGAGGTTCAAGGGGTTCACTGCTTTAAGTTATTTTTATTTTATTGTGGTGTGATTTACAAACAGTGAAATGCTTAGATCTTAAGTGTATAGCTTGATTAGTTTAAATAAATTTATACACTAGTGTAACCAACACCTCTTTCAAGACCTAGAACATTCTCATCACCACAGAAAGTACTTTACCTTTTAAAAGTAAAACCAAGGGGCATTCCTTATGGGTCTTTGACGTAATATAGAATAAGCACACACTCCCCGTTCCCACTTCCCTTCACATAGTTCTAGAGATTCCATTAGCTAAATGAGTAGCTCAGCTTTGTGGAGGAGAAACAAGTAGTCTGCTATGTCCTGCTGTTTGCGCTTGCTGCTAGTTTTTCTCCACTGGACAAACAGCTGTTTTAACTATGATAATTTTTTAGGTGAGCAGAGAACTCTGATGATACCTAGTACTTCATCTCCTGGATCCTTAAAAGATTAGCTCAGATCAATTTTGTTTGTTCGTTTGTTTGTTTTTGAGACAGGTCTTGCCCTGTTGCCCTGGTTAGAGTGCAGTGGCATTGTCATAGTTCATTGCAACCTCAAACTCCTGGGCTCAAGCAGTCCTCCTGCTTCAGCCTCCTGAGTATAGCTGGGACTACAGGTGCCACCACGCCAGCTAAGTTTGTCTGTTTTTTTTTTGTAGAGATTGGGTCTCGCTCTTGCTCAGGCAGATACATCAATTCTTATAGTCAGTCCTGTTCTCCTCTTACCTTCTAGAGTGATGAATAAACATCTGATAAAAGATAATGAATGAAAGAGCTTTAATAAACTTTCCTAAAGATAGTTGAAGGTATAGTAACTTTTTCAAAAAATCAACAATTATTGATCATTTATTGCATTAGAAAGTAGCTTCTGAAAAAATATCCAAATGAATAAGATATATGGGACCTGCTCCTAAATTGCACATGGTAATAGAAGAAACAGATACATTAACACACAATTCTCATAGTTTGGTAAATGTAGTAATGGAAGACTGTACAGAGTATAACTGTCCCTGGAGGAAGGCTGGTTAATTCTTTAGGGTACAGGCAATTTCCCTGAGAATGTACCTAAACAGGTTTTTGTGTTGTTAATTGAGAGAATCAGTTATATCAAGCTATGGCTTCTAATTTTCCCTCTGAGTAGTATTAGTGAGCTTTCAAGTGGGTAGAGACTAATCCAGATTTCAGGGGCCCTCTTTGAGAAAATGAAAAAATATATATATAAAATGAGGTAGCAAAGTGAATACTAGAATGAGAAAAATCACAAATTATAATTTTAATAAAGCCGGCAAAGTCAATGAATGTCACAAAATGTAGAAAAATAACATTTTTATTAGTCAACTGTCTGATGTCTCCAATACCTTTTTACCTAGATTTTTTTGACTGCATACTTCTGACCACTTCTTTTTATGTCAACAATGTAGTTTTTTTCTCTAGCATGGCTTATCAAAATGTTTATTATTATTGATAGCCTAGAAAAGTTTCAGATTCACAACTTGTTTTATTGGCAGTGTCATGTAATATTTTAAGTCTGTTGTCAAGTTTGGGGAGACACCTACTAAGTTTTATATGAAGTGCAATGTTTCTACATACTTCTGTGCCAATGCTTTGTGAAGCTCTTGGCTAGATGACCTGGGTCCTGTGCCTCAGTGTTAATGATACCAGGTAAGGAAGTGTACTGGGTGGTAGGAATATTCCTGGAAGTCATTCCTCTACTCAGACTAGCAATAATCTAGTCATACATGGAAGTGATAGCACACTGCATACATCTATGAAACCTAAACTAAATGTATACCCAACTCAACTTCTCCTTAGCCAAATACCCAGAATGCCACGTTACCCAAGGAGGAAGTATGACGGAGGAGGAGTCAGAGACAGAAGTCTTAACCAATTCCAGTTAGATTACTTTTGCAATTTTTGTGGAAACGTACGACCATGGGAACACATTGTTAAGACACCTTCCAGTACCTTGAAAGTGGCCCTGCCATTCAGGGTCCCTCTGAAGTTTAAAATGTTAGTGTCATAGTAAATCCAATTCTATAGTCTTGTTCTGTAACTTTGTGCTTGGATTACATTTGCTCAACTGTATTACTGAAATGTTAGTTTAAAACATAAGATGTATATTATTGTGTGTATATACTATATACTATGCTACTTGTATCTACATGATTAGGCCTATTGTATAAGCTGAAATTATAAATTCTGGCAAATATCAAAAGTATTTGTCGTACTTTTATATTTTTGGCCTTTATCAGTTCAACAAACAAACATTGATATTCTATTCTTTTTTTTTTTAACTTTTTCTTTTAGGTCATAAAGTCTCTAAAGGTAAAGATCTATCCTGACCAAGGCCTTGTGCTAGGTTCTGGAGATGCAGCGACGACTTAGAGACAGTCCTTGCCTTTGAGAAATGTGGCCTTTGTAAAACAGAGACATGGTAGTGTCCTCTGTGAACATGGAAGAGGTGGCCTTAACCCATTTTAGGATATCAGGGAAGCGTCCTGAGGAAAATGACCCCCTTGAACTGATTTTCTAGGGATGATTAGGCATTATCTGGTGAAAAAAGAAAATTCAGTTAAAATTATATGAGATAAGGAGTAGACACCGTCTGATTTTAATTTTGTGGATTTTTTTCTATTAGGCTGGTTTCTTTATTGTAAGAATTTAATTTCAAAGCATTTAGACAACTGCTAAGTCACTGATTGCATTGAATGCCTGTTGTCACTGCTTCATATTTCCAGGCCAATACTGGACTACAGGAATTGTAGGTGTTTCTTTTTGTAGCGTTAATTTGGGATCTCTATCAGCTGTAAAGATTGTTCCATTACTGCCAAGGTGGCAGAGTTGATCTTTATTGCACCCTTTCTAATGATCTGCAGTTTTGAAAATTCTGCTTTTTTACTTTGGCGGGGGGGAAATGTAACTCTCTTATTAAAAGGAAGTATGTATTAGTTTTTCGTTTTTTTAAGAGACAGAGTCTCACTGTTATTTTTATTTATTTTTATATATGTGTGTGTGTATATATATATATAAGAATTAGCCAGTAAGTTACAGGATCTGAAACTGGCTGTGAAATCTCAGACAAATTATGCAACTTCCCTAATACAACTAAAAAATTGGGCATGATATCACCAGTTTTGCAGGACTGTTATAACAAATGAGTCATAGGATCCAAAAAGACAGAATCTAAAACTGAGTCTTTATTCTAAATTCTTTGCCCTTTACTGTATCCCAGACATCATATTACTCAGTGGAGTTATAAAAATGAAGGAGACACAACCTCTCATCTTAAAGAGCTATCTAAAAGAACAGACACATAAGTATATCCATAAGGTGTTATAGTTGCTTTAAACTACAGTGAGACACAGGAAGGAATGCACAGTTTTCCATCTAAGGTTAGGAAAAATTTAATTTTAAGAAAAAAGATGCTTAAGCTCCCTAGTTATTTCTTGGTTGAAATACTGGTATATTTGGAGTTACTGTCAACTCAGTTGCCAGATTGAGGCTCAATCTGAGCTCAGCATACACAAATTTTGTTTTCTTCCTTTTAACCATCCAGCAAATTGTATTGGATTCTGAAAATAGAGTTGCTGCTGTTGCATGGAAATCACCCAGTTACTCAACTATGGGCACTTCCTAAAATCTCCTGTGGTTTCCATACCTATTTATTGATTACAGTAATATATTTAATGCTGGGCAAAGGAAACTGTGGCCTCTATACAACTCAGAAGCTAATATCCTGAAATTTAAAAATAATAAGTAAAAAAAGAAGGAGCTCAGAGAGTGTTGGGAGATGAGTGATTAAACTGTGCCTTCATTTATAGCTAACACCTCAGATCACTTCACAGATGTGGAAACATTGTTCTTTGCTTGTAAGTGCTACATCATTATTTCTTAAGGATTCGATTATAAAAGTTTGTGTGGTATTAAATATTGAATTGACCAACCCTCCACCCGTTCTTGTGTGAAGTCACTGAGTTGCACTTAAACGTGCTTAAACTGGGAGGCAACACAGCAGCTTAATGTAGTGGTGCCGTGTTCCCTAACACATGTTAAAGAGCAGTGTGCTAAAATGCGGAAGACAGTTTCCGTGACTGAAGACGTTTGGGAAACCCTGGGCTTAACCATAAACAGTTTTCTTCACTGTAGGATTTCTCATAGCTTTTAAAGTGCTTGTTGTTTTAATAATACATGAGCGCATCTTTTGGCATCGTGCCAGCCGTCGAGGATACAAAGTCGATTAGTTACCTTCTGCCTGATCTTTCCTTCAAGCCTGGTATTTGTGTATATCACTGCCTACCTAACATACCCGTTTGGATGTGTAGCAGTTATCTCAAGTTAATGTGTCTAAAACCCATCTCCCCACACCCGTCTCAGTAATGGCCCACTTTCTGTCTAATGGAGACTAAAAACCTTGGAGTCATCCTTGACTTCTCTCTTACCGTTCTCCACAAATGAAATCTAATAGTGAGTCCTGTTGGTTCTACCTACAGATATCTGGAATCTATGTTGTTTCCATTCCCACTAGTCCAAGCCACCTTTCTCTCCTCCTTGCAATAGTTTCCTAACTGGTTTCCCCATTTCCACTTTGCCTTCCTCCCAGTCCATTCTCTGCATGGCAACTAGAATCTTTAGTTTTTCTCCTTCTTCTTATTTATTTTTTTTAAACTGACAAAAATTGTGTGTGTATTTATGGTGTACATTCAAAACATGATGTTTTGAAATATGTATACGTTGTAGAATGACTAAATCAAGGTAATTAGCATGTGTATTACCTCACATATTTATTCATGGTGAAAATACTTTATTCTCTTTGCAGTTTTCACATATATAATACATTGTTATTAAGTATAGCAGTCATGTTGTATAATAGATCTCTTGAATTTATTACTCCCATCTCACTGAAATTTTATATTCCTTAACCAGTATCTTCTCCAATTTCCCCATTCCCCCACCCCACCTTCCCAGCTCCTGGTATCCACCATTCTACCCTCTGCTTCTATGAGGCTTATATATATATATATTTTTTTTGACACAGAGTCTCATTCTGTTGCCCTGGCTAGAGTGAGTGCCATGGCGTCAGCCTAGCTCACAGCAACCCCAAACTCCTGGGCTTAAGCAGTCCTCCTGCCTCAGCCTCCTGAGTAGCTGGGACTACAGGCATGCACCACCATGCTCGGCTAATTTTTTCTATATATTTTTAGTTGTCCAGATAATTTCTTTCTATTTTTTTAGTAGAGACGGGGTCTCACTCTTGCTCAGGCTGGTCTCGAACTCCTGAGCTCAAACAATCCGCCCGCCTCAGCCTTCCAGAGTGGTAGGATTACAGGCGTGAGCCACCGCGCCCGGCCTAGGCTTATGTTTTTAGATCCCACATTAAAGTGAGATCATCTGGTATTTATCTTTCTGTTCCTGGCTTATTTCACTTAACTTAATGTCCTCCAAGTATCCATACTGTTGCAAATGACAAGCTTTCCTTTTTCTTTAAGGCTGAAATAATAGTATTCCATTGTCATTCTATACTATACTTTCTTTATCCATGCATCCACTGACAGACACTTAGGTTGATTTTCGTATCTTGGCCATTATGAATAATGGTGTAATGCACATGGTAGTGCAGATATCTCTTCGACATACTGATTTCATATCCTCTGAATATACACCTAGAAGTGGATTGTTGGATCATGCTGTAGTTCTATTTTTAATTTTCTGAGGAAGTTCTATATCATTTTCTCTAGTGGCTGCACTAATTTACATTCCTACCAACAGTGTACCTGGGTTGCCTTTCCTCCACATCCTCGCCGACACTTGTTTTCTTTTGTCTTTTTGATAATAGCCATAGATAGGATCTTTTTTAACACATTAAATCAGTTCATGTTTTTTCCGAAGTTTTTAAAAAACTTCCGTTTTAAAAGAGGCTTCTGTTTTTTAAAAAAGATCTCAATGACTTTCCATTTGTACTTAAAATGATAATATGAATCCCTTACTTTGGCCTCTAAAATCTTAGCTAATGTGGTTCTACCAGCCTTTCTGATTTCAGTCTCAAACCATTATTCCCATCATTATGCCCTGGCCACAGTTATTAAATACCTTTTAAATACCTGTTCCTGAAAAAGCTGCTGTTATGCTAATTTATCTGTAAAGCCTGGAATGCTCTTCCCTCTTCCCCCTTCTTCACGTGGATGGCTGCTTTTCTTTCTGGCCTTGGGGTGGCCTCCTCTAACAACCTAATCTAATCTGGTGCCTTGTCACATCCCATTGCTCGTCACATTGTTCTGTTATTTTCATCATAGCGCTTGCCACTACCCCAGTCTCTTGTTGATTTTATTTTTTCTTCTACCTCCTCTTCCTACCGTGAGAGTAGGGGTCTTCTCTGTCTTGTTCAATGCTGTGTCAGGCTTAGAACGGTGTTACTTAGAACATAGAAGGTAGGCAGAATATGGTAGTTGAATCAAGGAATGCAAGAGTGAATAAGTGGATGAAAGGAACTAACTTATAGAAGTGTTCAGGAACATTATTGGTAGGCTACTTCTTTTCTGTAGAAATTTTAGAAAAATGAAATATAATCACATGCCATAAATTTTACCCTGAAAGTATAAAATTCAGTGAATTTTAGTAGATTCACAAGGTTGTGCAACCATCATGATGATTTAATTCCAGCACATTTTTCATCACCTCAAAAAGAGACCCTGTATAATTAGTAGTTGTTTCTTTCCATTTCCACCTTTCTCTAACCCCTGGCAACTACTAATCTAATTTCTGTCTCCATGGAGTTGCCTATTCTGGACATTTTATACAAATGGAATTATATAATGTGTGTTACTATGTATTTTGTGTCTGGGTTCTATTAATTTATCATAGTATTTGCAAGATTCATCCATGCTGTAGCATGTATTAGTATTTCATTCTATTTTCAATAATATTCTATTGTGTGGATGTACCACATTTTATTTATCCAATTATCAGTTGATGGACAGTTGAGTTGTTTCTACCCTTTGACCATTATGAATAATATTGCTGTGAACATTAATGTACAAAATTTTGTGTGGACATATTTTCCATTCTCTTGAGAGCATATTTAGTCATCTTTCCTTCCTTCCCCTGAATCCCTGACAAGCACTGATTATTTACAGTCTCTATAGTTTTGCCAGAATGTCATATATTTGGAGTCATACAGTATGTAGCCCTGTCCAACTGCTGCTCTCACCTAGCAATATTCAATTAAGGCTTCTTCATGTCTTTTAGTGGCTTGATAGCTCATTTCTTTTTATTACTGAACATAATATTCCCTTGTATGAATGTACTACAGTTTCTTTATCCATTCATCTGTTGAAGGGCATTTTAGTTGTTTACAATATTGGTAATTATGATTAAAGCTACTATTATATAAATGTCTGAGAGCAGCTGTTTGTGTGGACATAGGTTTTCAAATCAATCAAATAAATACCTAGGAGTGTGATTGCTAGAGTATATGAAAAGATTATATTTACCCTTGTAACAAACTGTCAAACTGTCTTCCAAAGTGACTATACCATTTTTGCATTCCTACTAGTAATGAATGAGAGTTCATGTTGTACTGCATCCTCATCAACACTTGATATTATCAGCTTTTTGGATTGTAGCCATTCTAATGGGTGTGTAGTAGTATCTCATTGTTTTAATTTGCATTTCCCCGAAGACAAATCATGGTGAGCATCTTTTCACGTACATATTTGCCATTGTATATCTTCTTTGATAGGGCTTGTTCATTTATTTTTCCCATTTCTTCATTGTTTTCTTGTTGAATTTTAAGACTTCTTTATATATTTTGGATATAAGTCCTTTATCAATATGTGGTCTGCAAAAGTTTTATGCTAGTCTATGGCTTGAATTTTGATATTCTTCACAGTGTCTTTCACAGAGCAGAATTTTTAATTTTCATAAAATTCTAATTTATTTTTTCTTGGAGGATCATACTTTTAGTTTTATATCTAGAAACTCATCATCAAATCCAAGGTCACATAGATTTTCTCCTATGTTTTTATATAGAAGTTTTCTAGTAGTGTATTGGTTTTTTAGGTCTATGATTCAGTTCAAGTTAATTTTTGTGAAAGGTATAATATATTTGTGTCTAGGTTTATGTTTTTGCATAGGGATGTTTCAGTGTTTTACCACCATTGAAAAGACTGCCCTTTCTCCACAGAATTGCCTTGTTTCCTTTGTCAAGATAAGTCGACTGTGTCTGTGTGGGCCACTGACTCTGATTTTTTTCTTTATGACTTAAAAAAATCACTTTATTGAGGTATATCCACATACCATACAAATCACCCATTTAAAGTGTACTATATGATGTTTTTTAGTATTTTCCCAGATTGTGTAACCATCTCCACAATCACATTTAAACTTCATTTTTAAAATTCTTTTCACTGCGGACAGTATCTTTTGACTTGACCTTGCTTTGTTAATGGAGAACTTCAACCTCTCCACCCTTCCCTAATTGTTTCTTTTCATAATTGCCTACTTTTTCAAGGGGATAATAGTGTCTCTCTTATTTCTAGAGGTATTATTTATATTTAATGTGTTTTTCTGTTTGTTCAGTTTTCTTTAGTACTGGATGTATTGTTGAGTTCACTAGTTCTTTCATGGTATTGGTTTTCCTAGAACATTAGTGAGTTGCGATTTTCTGCTCACTGAGTGTTTGAGAATATTGGTTTACATCTTGGTGAATACAGTCTTTGATTACAGGAGGTTGCCTCTGATGATAGGAAAAAGTATGAACTGCTGCCTATGTAGAGGTATGCCCGTAGGTTCTCTTTTGACTGCGAGGGTTCCCTTAACCCGATGGGAGAGAGGTGGTTAAAATCCTTCCCCCCCACCATGCTCTGAGCTTTAACCTAATGTTAAATACCTGCTGCCACCTGCCTACTTCTTAGAAAAAGACCAGCACAGGAGGGTGTTGAGATTTACTTGCTCAAAGACTCTGGGTCAAGTTCCCATATAGCCTTCTGGAGAGTCCCCCAGGGTTCCCTCCTATAGTCCAGATTCTGAGTTTGCAGCATATTCTAGGTTAGTTTTTCTCAGATTTCTTTGTCACTGTATCTCATCAACTTTTTAATCTTACCAGAATTTCTCAATTTCTGATGTGCCGATAGTGTTCTTTCTTGCTTACTAGCTATATTAAGGATTTCTTATTCTCCTAACAGTAACAATAATAGCAACACCACCTACCAATAGTGATTTAAAAGAGATTATAGGCGGAAATGTAAGTAGATATGTTTTATTCAGACTGCTTTCTTGAATCAAGGTTATCTTTTCAATACTCATAGCTTTTAGCCTTATTATTTCTAGAACACGTTCTGTTTTGACAACTTGTAACAGTCTTTGCAGGTGCTTATCTGCCTTTCTGAAAGCATGGATGTGTTTGACAACTTTTAGGAGAAGATTGCTCTTGGGTGGAATTTTAATTTTTCTTAATGGCAGAGTGTATGCTAAGTATTCATATAAATTAGAATAGGTATAAGGAGAGGAATTAGGGAGTTTGAGGATTGTTTTAGGAACATACCTATTAATAGTTTCAGTATAATATTAATAATAGTATTAATAATTTCGGTGTAAATTAGCCTTGTGTTGGTTCATGATTGGCTTGATTAAAACATGGTGGTAAAGGAAGAAAAATGTTAGAAATAATTGGGTAGAAGATAAAGGTAATTGAGTAATGTTGGGTAGTGGGTAAGAGAATGGGCTTTAGAGATTTAAATCCTGGATCTAAATTTTAGCTCCATAATTTACCACTTTTATAATCTTGGGCACATTATATAAGTTCTTTAAGCCTCAGATTTGCAATCTGCAAAATAAAATAATAGCATGTATATCATAGAGTTATGAAGATTAAATGAGATATTGCATGTAAAATACTTCTGAGCACAAAGCCTGCAGTTAATATTAGTTAATATTAATCATCATCATTACTATCCTGATGTAGGAGTTCTCAGCCTGAAGTTGACTGGAACTATCAGTTAACAAGTATTTATCGAGTACCTGATCTCTAGTATTGGACTTAGACCTATGGAAGGAGCTACTGATGTGAAGACAGGTTGGTACCTAGAGATGGAGCAAAGAGAACTAATATTAGTGGAGTTCTTACTGTGGGGTTGAATAATAAGGTAGGTATTATTATTTTCCTTTTATAGATGAGGAAGCTGAGACTCAGTCATGTAAAGTAACTTCTTCAAGATAATGGACTGTATTGAATCCCAGTTCTGACATTTAACTAGCTGTGTGGTCAGACTGAGTCATTTAACCTTGAAGGGAAGGAACTCTTGACACGAATAAATGATGTTAATTTTCTTCTGATTTTGAATAAATTGACATATTCTTCAGTGTCAAAATATAGTGTATCTATTTATTAACCCCTACTAGTGTTCCTATTTTGAGTTCTCTATAAGTCTACCCCCCGATTCCTTCAGCTTAAGATTCCCTAGTCCAATTTAGAAAATATCTGCTTTGTTAATAGTTGGATAGAACACTTAAAGGGGTTAAAATTAAGGGTAATGATGGATGACTTTGATAAAGTGATAGGAAATGGTTTATGAGAATTGAACTGATGTCTTAATGGTACTTAGTGTATCCTGTAGGGTCTCAAAGAGGAAATAAATGATGCTATTGAAATTTACAAAAGATAAATCAAACTGGAAGACTGTAAGTCAAGCTGTCTGTTCAGAGGCATCCCTAGGCCTGAGTTATTTTCTAGACAAACCACCCTGTCCCTGCTCTACAAATTGATTTGCCTTTAATTATGAGTAAGAGAACTGGGAAAATAAACCCGAGTATCCCGGATGTTTATTTGGAAAGTGATGGCCTTGAGATAATGCTGTGAATTAATATAACACCCCTTATATGTAATGTATCATATACATTCTAATCTGAAAGCTCTAAATTCTCCATAGTTACACTGTGTTAGAAACTGTACAGGGGAAATTACCGTCTAATCCCTGTCCTCTGAAACTCTCATATATTGTATCCGTAACCCTTATACGTTGTTAATGGGATTGTAAAAAGGTGTAATTTATTTGGGGAAAAAATAGGCACTATATAAAATTTAAAGATGTACGTGACCTTTAGTACAGCATTTCTAGGAATTTATCCTTAATATCTGCATATGCACAAAGATGTTTACTATAGTATTTGTAGTAGCAAACAACTGGAAACAACCTAAGTGTCTATTCATAGGGGACTGATCAAACTATTTTATATATACATGTACACATTGAAATACTGTTATTTAGTCTTTAGAAAGAATAAGGTAGATCTTTTTGTACCTTAAACAACAATCTCCTGGATATACTAAGCTCAAAAACATTATTTAGTGTACTACAGTATGCTACTATTGTGTAAAAGCAAACAGAAACAGGCACAAAGCATTTCTTATGCTTCTATAGACATAAAACTCTCTGGAAGGATTCACCAGATATTGGTAATCGTGATTTCTTCTAAGGTGGGTGGGGTGAGAGGGTAACATACTTGATGCTTTTGAATTTTTTTTGAGGATTTGCATTCATGTATCTTAAAATACCATGCGAGATGTATGCATTTGGCCACGCATTGTTGCTGTAAAAGCTTGTACTGATCGATGAGAACGTCTGTGTACATGCTTTAGTATTTCTGGCTTTGAACTTGAGGACTCTGTCAGTTTGTCTTTTGTCCTAGGAATGGGGAGCATTATTGACCATCCCTTCCAGGGTTGGGTGGATACTGGTAGGAAAAGTTTCCGATAGAAGTTGAAGAAAAAGCCTAATACAGTTTTAAAAAAGAATATTAAAAAAAAATATTAAATAGGGTATTCTGCCTGAAGAAAGCAGAAGAGTCATATAGAAAGGAAATCAGAGGAGGAATTGAAAGCATTCTGAAGTGTAAATGTCCGTGGAAATGAGGAAGAGAGAGGGGGGTCAAGAGTCTACAGGGAACTTAAAACATTGTAAAAATGTTTTACCCGATTTTTTTTTTCTTTTTTTTTTTTTTTTTTGAGACAGAGTCTCACTGTGTTGCCCGGGCTAGAGTGCCGTGGCATCAGCCTAGCTCACAGCAACCTCAAACTCCCGGGCTCAAGCAATCCTTCTGCCTCAGCCTCCCGAGTAGCTGGGACTACAGGCATGCGCCACCATGCCCGGCTAATTTTTTCTATATATTTTCAGTTGTCCGATTAATTTCTTTCTATTTTTAGTAGAGACGGGGTCTCGCTGTTGCTCAGGCTGGTTTCAAACTCCTGAGCTCAAGCGATCCTCCCGCCTCAGCCTCCCAGAGTGCTAGGATTACAGGCATGAGCCACCACACCTGGCCACCCGTTTTTGAATTATCTCTAAATTATACCCTTTTGTAAAAAGTCACTTTCCATACTTTTAAAAAGCAAAATAAAGAAATTAAAGTCCAGATGATAATTTATGGTTTCCTAAGTAACTCAAGAAGATAGCAAAATGAGGATTAGAACCTTGTTTTCTGGATTTCCAGTCTAACCCCGAGATTATTCTAAGATTACCTGAAACATGATGTGAGCGTAGAGAATAGCACACACACACACAAACAAACCCAGAAAATTTAAGAAATTATGTTTTTAACTTGATATATAAAAACATTTGTTTCCAAACAAAGGTTATCTTTTTCCCCATCCAGTCTTAGGGGATGAAGGTGGGATTTGGGGTTAAATCCAGCTTTGTCATTGCATTACCATTTCTTTCTTTACTCTGAGTCATTCTGGTGAAGGGAAGGGAAGGGTAATTGAAATACTAACAGTTGCATAGCATTTTACAGTTTTAAAAGCTTTTTTTACATGTATTATTTTGTCACTTTGCGACTATTCTGTGATACAGGTAGTGGTGATATTTTGTTATTTTTATTATACTTTCACTATTAAAGAAAACATAGACTCTGGAAAGTTAGGTAATTTCCCTGAGATAACATAGCTGATGTGTGTCAAAGCTGACCTTCACAAAATTGGGCTCAGATTCTCTTTTTCATTCTACCCAAAGAATAAAGTTTTATGAAGTAGATTTACTTAGTTTGGTGGAAGACCAACTCTGAGAGGGGCATTGATCAAGAAAACATTTGAAAGCCTAAAACTTTGGGGCAGAGTGATTTGATTAGTAGGTGGTTTTGGAGGGCAGATGAGACTCCGACCCTCCTGAGTGCAGGCACAGGTGAGGTCCTTGTAGTTCTCATGTATTCTTGCCAGCCCTTTTCTTTTTTTTTTTTTTTTTTTTT